>JAQFVV010002926.1:0-17044 GCA_028023455.1 Epiperipatus broadwayi | reverse complement strand
CTATATATATATATATATATATATATATATATATATATATATATATATATATATATATATATATATATGTCCAAAGATGGCGCTATACCAAAACCGCCGAACAAGTGTAAGATTTGTTTTACATAAACGAAAAAGAGTCAGAAATTAACTACCTCTTTCATTTGCTCACTCCCAGATCAGCTGATTTCAAGCTGGTTTGCTATCCTCAGTGGGAGATAGAGTATAGAAACTAGATCTAAAACACTGACTCTCAAGTGTTTATGCAAAACGTTTCTATCAGATTGCAAGCGTGAATTTTTCAGACCGGTAAAGTCTTCAAACCCAGCCTAGCAAGCTAGATATTTATATGGGTCTGATCTCAGTTCAGAAACACCATATAATCAAAGTCTCTGCAATATATATCGTTTATGTAAAACAAATCTTACACTTGTTCGGCGGTTTTGGTATAGCGCCATCTTTTGGACATAAATAACAAGTGATAGCAGGTTACGTGATTAACTTGTATTTGTTTTTTCATAAATGTACCTTTAGAGTTTTCTTGCAATGATATATATTGCAGAGACTTTGATTATATGGTGTTTCTGAACTGAGATCAGACCCATATAAATATCTAGCTTGCTAGGCTGGGTTTGAAGACTTTACCGGTCTGAAAAATTCACGCTTGCAATCTGATAGAAACGTTTTGCATAAACACTTGAGAGTCAGTGTTTTAAATCTAGTTTCTATACTCTATCTCCCACTGAGGATAGCAAACCAGCTTGAAATCAGCTGATCTGGGAGTGAGCAAATGAAAGAGGTAGTTAATTTCTGACTCTTTTTTCGTTTATGTAAAACAAATCTTACACTTGTTCGGCGGTTTTGGTATAGCGCCATCTTTTGGACATAAATAACAAGTGATAGCAGGTTACGTGATTAACTTGTATTTGTTTTTTTTTCATAAATGTACCTTTAGAGTTTTCTTGCAATGATATATATTGCAGAGACTTTGATTATATGGTGTTTCTGAACTGAGATCAGACCCATATAAATATCTAGCTTGCTAGGCTGGGTTTGAAGACTTTACCGGTCTGAAAAATTCACGCTTGCAATCTGATAGAAACGTTTTGCATAAACACTTGAGAGTCAGTGTTTTAGATCTAGTTTCTATACTCTATCTCCCACTGAGGATAGCAAACCAGCTTGAAATCAGCTGATCTGGGAGTGAGCAAATGAAAGAGGTAGTTAATTTCTGACTCTTTTTTCGTTTATGTAAAACAAATCTTACACTTGTTCAGCGGTTTTGGTATAGCGCCATCTTTTGGACATAAATAACAAGTGATAGCAGGTTACGTGATTAACTTGTATTTGTTTTTTCATAAATGTACCTTTAGAGTTTTCTTGCAATGATATATATTGCAGAGACTTTGATTATATGGTGTTTCTGAACTGAGATCAGACCCATATAAATATCTAGCTTGCTAGGCTGGGTTTGAAGACTTTACCGGTCTGAAAAATTCACGCTTGCAATCTGATAGAAACGTTTTGCATAAACACTTGAGAGTCAGTGTTTTAGATCTAGTTTCTATACTCTATCTCCCACTGAGGATAGCAAACCAGCTTGAAATCAGCTGATCTGGGAGTGAGCAAATGAAAGAGGTAGTTAATTTCTGACTCTTTTTTCGTTTATGTAAAACAAATCTTACACTTGTTCGGCGGTTTTGGTATAGCGCTATCTTTTGGACATAAATAACAAGTGATAGCAGGTTACGTGATTAACTTGTATTTGTTTTTTCATATATATATATATAAAATAAATAAAAATATCCATTAATTAAAAATAATATTGTAATTATGATTGAAATAATATTTTTAAACGGTTTATAAACAATTCAAACAATCTTTAAATCCGCAGAAGTACTTTCGGTTACTTTCAAACCTGCCTCAACTGCTATTAAATTCAAAAACTAAAAGCGGAAGCAAACGTCATCAATTCAAATTCCACGAATCTCGTATTTTAATGTTAGAAGCTTGTCGATTTATCAAATGTGTTTTATTCCTGTTTATAAAAATTGCCTCTTTAATTTTTCTTTTACTATGGTTTCTCTCTTCATGAAAATGTGAAAATTCTTCATGAAGAGAGAAACCATAGTAAAAGAAAAATTAAAGAGGCAATTTTTATAAACAGGAATAAAACACATTTGATAAATCGACAAGCTTCTAACATTAAAATACGAGATTCGTGGAATTTGAATTGATGACGTTTGCTTCCGCTTTTAGTTTTTGAATTTAATAGCAGTTGAGGCAGGTTTGAAAGTAACCGAAAGTACTTCTGCGGATTTAAAGATTGTTTGAATTGTTTATAAACCGTTTAAAAATATTATTTCAATCATAATTATATATATATATATATATACATGTACTTATATGGCTATACTTGAATGTACACTGATTATAAATATTTTTGCTCTAATAAGTGATATTTTATCATGTTTGTAATTATATGCTTATTGCAAGTATATATTTACAATATGAACTATAAAATTAAAAATAATCAATCTAAAACAAAATTGAAATAGACAACTCACTATAAATAAAAAAAAAATTTAATACATCAATTCGACTTTCATTTCTTAATGGAACATTTTCAAGATGTTTCTTTTTACACAATCATATGACCAATTACCCTACATCTTGAAAAGGTTCCATTAAGGAATGAAAGCCAGACTGATGTATTATATAATTTTTTTTATTTATAGTGAGTTGTCTATTTTAATTTTGTTTTAAATTGATTATTTTTAATTTTATATATAGAAGTCAATATTATGGACAAATTTTAACATTGAAATTTGATCATTTAAAGTAATATGAACTATATATGGTGTGTTATGGTAACATATATATCTGTCTGTATTATTGCAAATACACCTAATATATATATATAATATGCAGATGAAATATTTTCTTTTTTCCTTTTCTTTTGTTGACTGAACTCCATGTAATGAAATCTTAAAAAATGTTTTTGAACTCAATTATCAAAAAAATGTTGCCTGACTTTAAGACTGATGGTGTGTATATTCAATTCAAATGCAGAATATTCTACTTTGTCTCTGGAAAAGCAATTCAAAAGATTTGGCTTGTTTAAAAATTCCATTTTAATATATCTAATAAATTCTTTACACTTATTGAATAACTATTTTCAAATTGTAGATATATTCTTTAAATATAAATACTATAATATGAATCATTAAAAATTGCATCAAATATATATATTACAGTGGTGAGCAGTTACTTATGAGAAGATAAAAAAAACAAACAGATTGTTATAATTGTTTTTTTAAAAAAACATTCAAGCTTCATTAGATATAAAAAAAGGTTTAACTGAAATATACATGTGCACATTTATTTATGACAAAAAATAAATTTTTATAAAAAAAAATATAGTGAAAGATAAAAATGAAAAATAAAAACCAGCTGGTCAAAATTATAAATCACATTCTATCAAATTTTGAAACACTATTAAAAAAAAAAAAAAACTCAAAATTTCTGACTAATTGACAGACTGCTTCAATTTAAATATGTACACCTTTTTGTTGCATTAAAAATATATTCTTATTTCTTATCAACTTTTGAGTTTTATATAAATAAATATATATTATCTATATTTTAAAAAAAAATGTAGATAAGGAAGATAATACACAAAAAGACAGAAAATAATATTTCACATATGCTTGAAAATTTTATTCCTTATTGTACAATATTATTTTTATTAAAAAAAATTTTAATAACTTAAACTTTTTAAAAATATTTTTATCTTATTATTATTATAAAATGACATCCCCCCCCCCCCAATGCTTTCACAGGAAACACTTTTTTTTAAAAAAAAAAAAAACTTTATTCGTAACAAAATATTTACAAGAATTAGTATATTTACATTAAGAGACATTTTAAATGACATTTTTTAAAATTATTTATTATAACAATTATATTATGCAATAATACATTATTTTACTTTTATATTGAAACTTTAAATATTTAATTGGTTTTTCATTGTGCACTAATTTTTGTATAATTATGTAAAAATTTAATGACATTTATCCTCTTTTTTTTTTACAATAAAAACCACAAATTACACTTATTGTAAAATTATATGTATATATAAAATAGTTATTTTTAATGAATATAGTAAACATTTTGGGAAATAATATTCAAAATCTTAAATGAAATTTTACTATGCATATTTAAAATATTATCTCAATGATATATATTCAGATATGTAAAATGTTTATCTACTTGTTGATATCTACTTTTATACCCTTACAGTTTTTGTAAAAATAAAACGAAATCAATCTTAAAATGTCTCAACTTTTTCATTACAAATGCTGTCCTAAATTTAGATCTTCAAAAATTCATGTCAAACTCTGTACATTCCATATTCTTTTCCTCTTGCATTAGCATCATTACCATTACTGATATTAAAACTGTTTCCATGATTTTAATGAATAAACTATGCATTTTGATCAGATTTTGTAATACATACCATTGTAGATCATCTTTTCAAAAATTTTTTATGATCATAAATAATATTGCCTAAATATTATTACTTGCTGAATGATACAAATCAAGTTTCAAAATAACCATATTGCTTTTACTGCCTAATTAAAATCATAATTAACCAAGCCATTTACTCAAGTGATGAATTCACATCTGACAAATCTACATTTTAAATTTGCATCTTCACCATCTTTTGAAAAATTTTGCTAGCATTTTTTTACAGCTTTAAAATTCATATATAATTTTTTTCTAATATTTTAATTTCAAAAAAAATCAAATGATGTTAGGATAATCAAAAAAGTAGAAATTTTAAAGTATATAAAATCACATACTGATGCCTAGTCTTTGTATGTTAGGCAATCTTGAACTTTGCAAGATTACTTTGAGAAAATATTACAGTGGTCTAAAAATTTGATTTTTGGGAAAGTTTATGATTATTTTTATATAATAATTGTGTAATAATTTTTAGATCTAGTGTCTGAAGCTATCCTAGCACCTCTCTGAGGAGTGCCAAAGCATGAAACCATGGTCAGGTGTGGGGGGGGGTCCTGACAGATATTTTAAATGCTTTCTCTGGATAAGACTTTATCACAAAGCTTGTTGAGCAATTGGCAATGCTCATTGTTTATATCTCATAAGCTTAAGAGTATTAGGTCATGTGATCTATGACTCTTATTTTGACTATTTATAGTCTCTGCCTTAAGCCTTATGTGATGTTATACTGCTAAGACTACTAATATATGATATATCTGAAGATCTCTCAGCCCCATATAGCTATTTGAGTTGGATAGCTGGGTTTGAAGACATGTAAGTGTCTGAAAATTTCAGATTTTCAACTCAAAAGATAACTTTTAGATAAATGTTGGCTTTGGGTTGGTATTTTTAGATCTAGTGTCTGAAGATACCCTAGCATCTCTCTGAGGAGTGCCAAAGCACAAAACCATGGTCAGAGGTTAGAGGGTATTCCTGACAGAGATATTTTAAGTGCTTTTTCTGGCTAAGCATTTATCACACAGCTTGTTGAGCAATAGGAAATGCTCATTGTTTATATTATTACATATTTATTTTTTACAGAAATGTTTTATTTTTAAATATAAAAGAATATATTCTTCTGTGTAAACATTACCATAGAGATTTTAATCATAGGAAATACCACTGTCTAGAAATTATGTCACTCAACAAACTGTTATAACATTTAGCGATGTCATAAAAATTACAAAAAAAATTAAACTTTTAAAGCATAAATTTGATAGATTTATTAGATATTAAAAATAATTTGTTCAATTTTTTAAAACAAACATCAAACAAAAAAGATTTCATTTATTTTGCAAATTGAGTCTGCTCCACCTGAAATTTGATGACATGACAGCACTTTGTTTTGATTAAAATCTGATTTTTAAAATACTTTCCAAAATCAAATGTTATTTTTTAAAATTTATTCAATTTCTATACAAAAATACCTATCAAATGTCAAATTTACTATATTCTGATAAATAACAATGGTTTAATATTAAAATTAAAGTTGTAAGCTTAAATCTAGTAAGAACAAAGAAATCTGTCAGAATGTTAGCATAGTGGAAGAGGATTAAAGTTTTTCAATATGCTAAATCTATTCTCATCATTGCTTATTCATTTTTCAAGGCATTAAAAAAAAAATAATTCAGAATTACTGTGTGTATAATTAAAGAGTCAAAATATTGTTGAACAAACCTAGTCTAATTTTCACACACAATGCAAGATGACAAATTGCATGAGAGGTTTTTGACATCCAAGTTCTATATTACTGTAGATGAATGTATTAAAATATAATAACATGAAAAAGAAATGAGAGAAAAAATATATGAATTAGATAAAAAGATTATTTGTATTGGAAAGTGAATCTAGTCTTTGATAACAAAATATATAAGGCAATAGAAGATACTCTTGAATAATTATGTATAATGGAGGATGTATTGGTTGTTTTCAAATTTGTTTGTGTAGTCACTGCAAATATCAACTTTTTATTCTTTAACTTTTCTTTTTTTTAATTCTGAAATTAGAATGACAATATCCATTTACAATATATGAATATTATATATTATTATGCTTCGCCTATATAAAAAAAGGCTAGGCCATAAATTTTCTCCTTAACATTTCAATCTTCTGACATCTATTTAATCACATCAGTAACTTTCAATTTTTTTTTACTTCTTCATATATGTCAATTGTAAAGATTATCATTACAATGTTTTCTACTACTTATAGTTGATGATCATTCTATTATCATTTTTAATATGTAAATTCCAGAAATATAGTACTTAATATATTTATTATATTTGTAAATCTTCATTCAATATGATTCACAAAGATAACTACTACACATCCTGAATTCCATAATGGTATCAAACTTTACTTCTATAGATCTCTAAAACATACTACAAATCTAATAAACAAGTATTAGCCTTATATTTTCAATATCTTTTAATATGCCTTTCATCTTGATTCTAAAGATTCAGAGATACAAAATCTGATGACTTCTATAATGATTTGATCATCAAATTTAAATGCACAACAGCACATGTTACTAATAGTAATTACTTTTATTTACTAATGCATTTCTCATTTCTCTTTGACTAGAGATTAACCTGCACAGTGAGCAGTATAGAAATCATTTATATGATTTAGATATTTTAAACAATTATTAGAAGACCAATGAATACTTTTAAATCAGTATATATATTTCAATAATGATATATCTAAAATGCATTATAAATAATGTAACTCAAAAAGCTGAGATAATTTCCTTTGATTTTTCAAAGTAATCAATCTTTGGGGATTGTCAAACATGTTAAACACAATCTCAAAGTTGTTATAAAATGTACATATATATATATATATATATATATATATATATATATATATATATATATATATATATATATATATATATATATATATATATATATATATATATATATATATATATATATATATATATATATATATATATATATATATATTGTAACCAAAATTAATGAATCAAATAGATATTACCATATCAAAAACTAAGTAAAGGTTCAAAATATAATTTACCATCAAGAATTATAAGCAAATTATGAGAAATGTATCATATGAAATCTATTATGGAAATCACGTGAAGTGAGTACACTAGTAATTCAATAAAATATAACTCAGGTATACAGGCAGTAGATCTTATCCCCTTTCATTTCTTGGTTTGATGTTAAGTGCATGTTTAAACAAATACTAAGTGAATATGGTCTAGCAGGGCGCCACTAGATTATCTGAATCTAGACATGGTTATATCTAATAACCTTTCACATGTATCGGGTTTGAATCCCCTTTTTGGTACTTTATTTCTAATAAAAATGGAAGATTTTGCTTTTTGAGCCATATCACTATATGCACTAATATTTAGGTAAAAGTAAAACATCTATAAACCAAAGTGGAGTATACTAGACATAAATCATTTCTCAGATCTTAACATAACAAATGTGTTTCAATATTTTTATAAGTTCACTAGCTCAGATTAGATATAACTAATTTAGGATGGCAATTCACTCATCCTTGCATGAAATAGATGATGGGATGTGGTTATAATAATACTAAGAAATCACTAAATATTATAAAATCAATATTTATTTATGGCCTTTAAACAGTTAAACAGCTCATTAATTAAAAGGTTGATGACGATGATGATGATGATAATAATAACGATAATGACAAGGGTTTCAACTACAGCTCTAGGACTAAGCCTAAACATAAAACTAAATTTTATAAAGAAATGCATAATTATTGCTTAATTTTAGCATACTTAATTATATCTTAAATAACCAATATTCAACCATTGATGATGATGAATAATCACACTTAACCAAGACTACACTTAATGAAATATATACGCCTCGTTTAATAAAACAAACTAATATTTATTACTACATTTCTAACATATACAGAAAAATTTCCAGATAAATATGAAAATTGACATGAATAATAATAATAATTGGTTATATAACAATCCTCAGATTAATTTTAAGTTCTTCCCCCTTTCCCTTCAAATGTATTTTGTATTAAGTTGGACGTCACATTGACCATGATTTTCACTCCATGAGAAAAGTATTAAAAAAAAATATTATCTGCTCATTGGCACACATACTTTAAAATCCAACATGTAAACAGAATGTAAAAAAAAATGTTAGTAAAATTGAAAGAGCTAGTTTTAGAAAAGAGTTTTAAATCATTATCTCCCCCCTCTCTTCTATCTCTGAAATGCTATACTTAATGAACAAACTAATCTAATATTCTAACACTACTTGTTACTCCTCATTCAATCGCAATTATACACATATAAAATATCATTATGTATGTGCGTGTTTTATCCCATGATAACAAAATATTATTTAAAACCCAAAATAATAATAACATATTAGTTAAAACTAAAATCATAATACCATAAAAAAAAAATTGTTTTACACATTAATATTGTAAAATTAATAAACAAATAATTTTCATACATTCAAGATCATTTATGAAGCTCAAAGTTATTATTGGTAAGACATTCTTGTTTTAATCGATCTGAATAGTCTTTAAAAGTTCTTTAAATAAAATATACCACTTTATTGCTAAAATGTTTATTAAGACTGATATCATAAAGAAAATAGATATAAAAAGTCATATTACCGATCTTTTGTGGCGAATTTCCAAGGGTTCAAACTTGTCTTGTATAATGTTTATATTTCTGTAGCTACCATTTCCGTTTTACTGGGAACACTCTTTCTTGAGGTGGATAACTATTTGATGATGATGACTCTATTGAGGTTATTTGCTTTAGTGGACAATTTGGAAATCATTATAGTAAATTTTCTTCTCTTCTTGTCAAGCATGTGCATGAAATACAGCAGTTGTTTTCCCATTTGTAAATTTTCTTGAGTTCAAAATCAGTTGTTGTAACAATTAATTGGACTTGATGATTAATATTTATCAGTAGATTAATTCATCTTCTTTGAATGCAGGTGAATGCTTTCTTTCTTCTATTAAAAACATCTTATTTATCTGGTCAGTTGAAAGGTGTAGAATATTATTTTAGACATCTTTTCTTTCCTATGTGATGTGCAGCTTCCCCAGATGGTCTGGCAAATGGAATATACATATAATTTTTCTAGCCCGCCATCTCTTATATTTTCAACGTTCAATATTATAGTTTAATATCTGAATCAATCACAATAATAATTCAAGACAGCTTTTTATATCCAATTTTTAGCTAACTTAACCAATCAGAGATGGCATCACTTGCTATTTTTGGACAAATTTGTTTTAATTAGATCTCTAATTTATTTTCAACTATATTATTTTTCAACTGAAAAGTTCAATCCTTTTTCCAGACACTTTTGTTTAAAAAAAAAAATAGACTCAATTCTTATTTCCTTTCTTTTGTTTTTTCTTTCTTTTTAACATCCAGGTAACACTTCAAATCTTTGAGCTTCCTTCTTTAGATCTTGATAAGAAAATTTCAAAAATTATAGCTCCAAAGTGACAATCATTTACAAAAAATTTACTACAAAGATCGATATCTGATTAAACAGATTTCCTCTTTTAACAAAAAAAAATTGTACAAAAAAAATAATTTAACAGATTTAATACTTCCTTTTCTTTCAATATTTAGGAAATGTAAAATTTTGTATGTAATGTACACACATCCTGCATTCTTTCAAATCATTCATAAACTATCCTTAAACAATATGATTGCTAGCTTAGTAATTATAACCCAATTATTTAATTAAGTCTGTAACTTTTAAATCCCACTTATAATTAAAGAAAAGAAAAATAGAAGTATAGAATAAAATGTTAGAATTGATCAAGCATAGCTTAGTTTTAAAGAAAGTTAAAATGTTGAATATTTGAAATATAAAACAATTAAATAATTTACACATACATTGCCTATATGTATGCATTATAGCTTTGCTTTTTAAAGAAAAATTAAATATTAAATAGTTTAAATGTGTGTATTACCTTTCTATCAACACACACACAAATAAAGCATATAATTGTTGTCCCATTCTTTCTGTTTAAAGCTTTTGAAATTGGACCTTGTAGGGTTTAAACTTGGATGCCCTACAACTTCTTTTATGGTTATATAAAATTGTGATGATGATTTTGTTTTACCTTTTCTACATGCACATTACTATAAATTTGTCTAGTGACCAAATTGTAATGGCACAATATATATATATATATATATATATATATATATATATATATATATATATATATATATATATTGTGCCCTTATCTATAGGTCATAATAAGGTAGAATGGTCAATTACTAAAAAAATTTAAATTTTAAAATATGTTTGTGTAATATATTGATAATTGTATGATCGATTAGATCTTATAGTACAATTTAAGGCTGAAAATTACCTGGTATGTAAAAGTGTAATGGATTATTTTAAAGAAACAGTTAAATAAAGCTTAATTATATCCTTGCTTATGGTTGTAAAAGCTGGCCATATAAAATAATACAGCTATAAATAGTTAAAAGTATATTAACAATCCAATTGTAATGTTTTAAAACTAATAAATTAAGTAAACGCGATATGTAATATTATAATTATAATTAATATTCAAATTTAATCTAAAATATTTTAAGATAAACTTTGGGGATGGTGAGAATTATATTTAGTTCTACATTTTAAATTATTTTCCAAATTTTTATAAAATATATCAGTTTTGGTAATTTAGACCGAGACGTAAATTTAAAAAAAAATCAAATCATCTGATAAAGTTAGTAATCATGTGACTGTATATTATATACCTTCACACACACGCTTGTTAGAATATAATAATAAAGTTTGTGAATTATGGAACTAAATGTAATTTCTATCTATCGTTGAAATGAATGTTGAAATATTAAATAGTTATTTTAAATGTTTAAATGATGTAATATTTAAGTAGTGTTTAAAAGTTGAATACAGTTAATAAAAAAAAATTAAATATTTTATTTAAATAAAAACAAGATTAAATTAAATATTAATATTAAAATAGATATTAAATATTATTTTAATAATTGTTTTAAAAAAATAAATGACTTTGATAAAACTATAATTGAGTTTAAAAATACTATTCTAAGTAATATTTTAAAACATGATGTCATAAATTCTTTATTTTAAAAAAAGTCTAGTCTGTTATAAAACTAAAAAAGTGTAAATTTGTTCACACTAAAAAGTAATTAACCAATCAACGGAGGTATTTTAGCAGACGAAATATAAGAATTAGACGGAGCGGGAGAAGTAATGTGTAAGTAAAGGAAGGAGTAACATATTTTTTTAGCTGTATAAGATCGTAAGCTAGAAAAGTGTTATAATTTTTAAAAATTTTGTATTTATTTTAAAAGTTTTGTTTTAACATATAATATTTTGAACTGCCTTTAAATGGAGGGCTAATTTAAAAGATTTCTTGCCAGGATATTTTATTCAAGTTTAGTCAAAACCTTGCAGTAAAAATGGAAATACTACAGAAAACAGTATATAGAAGTTATGATAAAGGAAAAATATTTGTAAAGTGCCTTGATACAGATTTATTTATGCTCAACCAGAAACTTATTATTGTAACTCAGATAAATATAATTTGGACATTATACCGAAAACTTAAAAGAAAAGTTATTTGTCGTCAGGAAAAATTATGACGCACAATTTTAAAAGGCTACTCCGAAGTTTTTTTTTTATTCTTCTCTATGGAAAAATTAAGATGTGTATATCATAAAGAAAAAATTATGTAAAAGTTATAATGAAGAAAGAATGTTTATCTTTTTAAAGGAAACATTACAAAGTATATAGTACCAGAATTTTAAAAGAAGGAAAAAAGTTATAGAATAATAATATGAAAGAGCTATTGTGTTTTTATGAAAAAAGAACAGAAAAACTTTCTCTAAGAGGGATTAAAAAATATTATAAAGTGGTCATTGGAGGAATGCTTGATTTGGAAAATATAAATCTAATATACTTAATGAAATGAATCCATGGAGACAGAAAAATTTACTGAATATTTAAATCAAAGTACCTAGAAGATGCATCATAAAAGTCGCGTGGGAAAATATTAGCAGAAAATATTAGAAGAGAATATGTAGACGTTTTCTTTACGGGATTAATTGATATCATAATTAATAATTGTATTAAATATTATAAAAAAACCAAAGATTGTCATCTATGAATATTTATTAAACAGAGCAATAATTGTTTTACCTTAAAATTGAACAAACAGGGAGGAGAACATTAAGTGACTGAAGAAGAAATAATAAACAATTTTTTTTAGCTTTAGTTATGAACGGTTTTCAAGGAAATTTGATGAAGAAGTACAGTAAATATAGTTTGGAATATTTTTTACTAATTTATTTTAAAATATAAAATGTTATGTGAGATTAGGGAAAACATAAAATATAAATTTAGTAATATTAAAATTTAAATATAATAGCTTGGTAAAATTATAGAAATAGTGTTTAAAATAAAGTGTATGGATGTGAATCTTATATCTACAAGGATCAAATGGATGGTAAAGCCTACGGAACACGATCGAGGAGATAAAGGTCGTTTTGGTAATTTTAATAGTTATTTATAATGCATAATGTGTTTTTTTTAGATCATCTATTGACCTAAGAATGAAGTGTGAAAGTTTAAATTATATGTACACATTTTATACAACATTTTTAACATATAATGAGATAGGAGTAATTCGGAATATGCATGCAATAATTTATTTAAAGTATATTAATAATATAATTTAACAGAACAATTGTGTGATTCTTTTGAACTTTCATGTGATAAAGTATTCAGATATTTAAATAGTTTGTATATGATTAAATATACGGAGGAAAGTAGTAAAAAGATTTTCTTATAGAACAGTGGAATAGTTTTAAAATAAATGAATTTTATTATTGTTAGTAATGCAGATATGTATTTGTTGATGTACAGTATAGAAAAAATCTTGAGAAATAAGATTGGATAGTGACTTGGAAGTACTAGTGAAGAGGAAACCAAGAAGATGTTTTTTTTTAAGAAATAGGAAAAATAAAGGATTTGGATCATATTTAGTTTTGTGTGAATTCAGTATAGTTAACTAGGCCCTATAACTGAACACATATAGTTTGGACAGTGTTTTTGCATATCTTTAAACTTTTGATGTTATAATAAAGCTGAAGAAATAGCTTTAGCATCGTTCCTATGATAGAGGTTGGTAGACAGGTAAAGGTCACAACTCTATAGTGTCTTTTAATTCACTGGGCCATGATTGTCAAGGTATATGATGAGTAATATTCTAGTTGTATTTTGATCCTATGCATCTATCTTCGCTATCCTTATTTCATGAATCTGCATCGGTCAGAAAGATATTTTCAAAGAAATAATGAATAAAATAGAACTGAAGATATGTTATCGTTTATGTAAGAATAGTTTATTTGCTTGAATGTATAGAATTGTGTAACTTTAAAATTGAAAGTCCAAAATATCATAAAGAGAGAAAGAATCATATAATACATTGTAAAATTAATTCGGAAATGAATATAAGATTTTTGAAAGAGAAATCTAAACAAAGTTGTTTTTTTTTAAAAAGTGATAATAAAATTTGAATGTTTTAAATAATATTTAGAAAATAAGTATTGCATATTTATTAAGAAAATAGTTCAATAATGTATAATAAACATATACTTGTGCATGGTATATTAATAGTTGTAATTATATCATCCAAAGTAAGGCTTGAATGAGAATATTAGGATTAATAAACATCGGATAATGAACAATAAAAACCTAATACCGAATGTAGAACAATGTTTTGACTTTGTAAGATTCCATACAACCAATATAAAACTAAAATTTTATTATTTTGTAGAATTTTATTACGAATGTAAAATTTTGTAAAAAATGTAATTTTAATAATATTAGGGATGAAAAGTGTTTGTGATAATCATATAAGAAATGCATTTTGTAATAATATAACCATAATAATAAATCAAGTAATAATACTGTATTTTCTTAAGTGTTAAAAAAAAAAAAGATTTAACTAGGAAAAGTAAATAATATTTTGATTTCATTTTATAAACTAATAAACTAAGTTGAGATATGAAAGTAAGGGATATCCAATGTATATAGTGTAAAAATATTGTTAATTTATTTATGTTGTTAATAAACTTTGTTTTAAATTTGTTTTAAAGTTTTTGTGTCCGAGTTGTTATTTCTCCACATGGATGCATGAAATCACGATACATTTATAATTGAAACAGACATATAAATTTTGCACAAAAGGTAAACATAAAAGTGTTATAAAATTTTTGAGAATTTATTGGTATGTTAAAATTAAAAGATAATAATTTTATATTATTTATTGGTCATAAGTCGGTTGCCACAATATTACATTAAATTATATGCTAATGTTGCCACACGTATTCTGTTGTCAGATTATTAAAATACTACCACGTACGTATTTATTTATTTCATTTCAGGAAGAAATAAGATTATATTATATTATTATTGTTATTATTATTTTTTATTATTGTTAGTTGCTGTGTAGTAGATTATGACATAAAATTCCCTTTTCATATTTTGCTACCATAATTTTAAATCAGTTAGAATACAATTTATGAACCTGAGATTTTATTTTATTTTATTTTACTTCATTTTATTTAATTGAGCTAGATTCCTGTCATAAAGAAGATTAAGATATGATTATTATTTTAATCGTAGTGAATAGAGCTCAGAAAGTCGTAAGAATACTATGAGTTAGTTATTTGGTATAGTAAAAAGGGGGGATAGTGTTCTTATGCCATTGAGGTAGTATCGTGTGGATAATGGCTCAATGTAGTCTATCTCGTTCCCTGTATTGTCACTCCATGTCTCATGAAATAGTAAATATTTGTTAATTCATTTTAAAATTGAACCATATTTGTATTTTAAAAATTAGAGCTAGTAATCATTTTAATTAATGCTGAATATTTCATTTATTTATTTGTTAACTGAGCTAGAACCCGTAATATTTGTAATAAACAGTATATTTTGGGGTGAGAATGCGCGGGGGGAGGTTAGAATATATATATATAATAATTCAAACAAATATATTTAACACAGTATTCAAAATTAAATAATATATTCTTTACCAGAAGTACTTTCAATTGTTTCACTGACAATCTTTATCAACTGTTAATACAAACGTACAAAAAATAAAAACTTGCATTACCCATCATTCAATCTATTCAATTTTCCCACAATTCTGTTGTCTTTATATTAGCCGATTGTTTATTCATTAAACCACCTCTATTTCTAGATATCATCATTGCCTCTTTAATTTTACGTTTTTCACTACACCTTTCAATTTGAATAATTTTTATATCTCTATTATTAAATTTAAAACCATAATTACATTTTTTATTATGATCAAATATAATTGATGGAGTATTCATATTTACTGAAGATATATTTTCTTTCTGTACACGTTTATATAATGTCTTATGATCATTATATCGTTTTTGTAATGTACATTTGGATTCCTCTATATATTTTATTCCACAACCACATTCCAACATATATATAACAGAACTTAATTCAAACTTAGAAATCTTGGCTTTGGAGTTATTTATCATATCATTTATATTATTTGAAGAGAAAAAAGAAATTCTACACAAACCACTAAAAAGTTTATTAATTAATTTAGCTTGTTGATTAGATATAAAAGGAATAGAAATCCATTTATCACTTTTTAATTTACTTAATATTTTCTTATTATTCTTCTTATTTTAATTATATTTTGTAATTGTATTATAAATAATATTCCTTCCATAACCAACATTCAACATATCAGTAATATATACATTAATATTTTCAATTTTATCACTAATCAACAAGCTAAATTAATTAATAAACTTTTTAGTGGTTTGTGTAAAATTTCTTTTTTCTCTTCAAATAATATAAATGACATGATAAATAACTCCAAAGCCAAGATTTCTAAGTTTGAATTAAGTTCTGTTATATACATTACAAAAACGATATAATGATCATAAGACATTATATAAACGTGTACAGAAAGAAAACATATCTTCAGTAAATATGAATACTCCATCAATTATATTTGATCATAATAAAACATGTAATTATGGTTTTAAATTTAATAATAGAGATATAAAAATTATTCAAATTGAAAGGTGTAGTGAAAAACGTAAAATTAAAGAGGCAATGATGATATCTAGAAATAGAGGTGGTTTAATGAATAAACAATCGGCTAATATAAAGACAACAGAATTGTGGGAAATTTGAATAGATTGAATGATGGGTAATGCAAGTTTTTATTTTTTGTACGTTTGTATTAACAGTTGATAAAGATTGTCAGTGAAACAATTGAAAGTACTTCTGGTAAAGAATATATTATTTAATTTTGAATACTGTGTTAAATATATTTGTTTGAATTATTATTATATAATTTAAAAATACAGACATTTAACTGTTGTAGTTATATATATATATATGTGTGTGTGTGTGTATAG
>JAQFVV010002925.1:0-17051 GCA_028023455.1 Epiperipatus broadwayi | reverse complement strand
ATATAAATATGTCGTTACATTAATTTAAAATAAAAACTTAAAAGTTCGCAAATAAAAAGTAAAAAACTAAACGCTAAAATTAAAACATTGTTAAACGTGTATACATTCGCACAGATGTTAAACTTTAAAAAAATTTTTTTTTCATAAACAAAAAAAAAAAAGGTATTTGAATGTATTTTTTTTAAATAAAAAAAATACAAGAGTTGAAATATTATAAAATATTTTTAATAAAAAAATAACGTAAGTTAAAATAAAAACAGATATTAATTAATTCCTGTAATCTATAAAAGGAAATGATTGTTTATTAATTATCTAAAAGCTGTTTAATTAAAAGTCAGATGGAAAGTTAGATAAGAGAAGAAAGAGATTTTAGCTTGACAAATGGAAGCACTAAGCCTTGGCCCGGACCATAACGAAAAAACAGATTAGTGACGTTTTGTTCAGTGAATCCTTGTGGATAATATAAAAAGGAGAGGTATTGAGTATTGGGCAGTTCCAGCTGTTTGTTTTGAGAGTGGTGATAGAGACGCAATATCACACACTCTCTCTCTATTTTAAAAAATGAACGGATTGTGATACCGAAAGGAACCAGCTAATGCTACCTCCGGAACATCTGACCGGGTTTCAAACAAGGACTCCGTGGAAAAACAAGAACCTGGACTCTTCTTCAGTAAGCTGTTAACAATGAACTTACAATTTTTTTTAAATAATCAAGAACTTTCGTCAAGTTGAACAAATTAATAAACAAGCCGACTTATTTAAAAATGGACTCTTATCTGACTTTTTGTAAGTTTAAATCAAATTAATAATGGTTAATTTTATATCTTTCCCGATTGTGAAAAGAATCATTTCCCTTTTAATATTTTTATGTGTAGTAATATTTTATTGGAGAAATTATTAAATGCATTACATTTAAGTTATCTATAGACGCTTGCATGGATTCGTTTGCGGTTAATTAGATTTTGGTTTTCATATTTGATCAAAATATATAGACATTCGATAAATAATGATACCTTACAGTGAGTATCTAAAATGTATTTATTCGGATGTCTTTTAAGTTATTGGTGACAACGCAAGTATCTTATGGTGAATACTATTGGGTTACTTATAAGTTTCCCTCTGCGATTGTCGGTATCAATAATTTTGTATTTTGATCGTTTATGTTTATTTTGAAATGTTTTTGACCGTGGAATCTGTGTAATCGATCTATGCCCAACATTTTTAAACAAAAGATGTGCGAACGTCTTTAAATGTTAAAATTAAGTCGGGCATGAATGGCTATATAGTTTGTAAAGTTATATAAAGGGAGGGTAATCTTAGGTTATTCATTTCATAGTTGAATTGGTTCAATGGATTGGATATATTTGTGTAATTAGTAGATGTAGTATGAGGTCCGCTACGGGCAGGATTATAGATATACGCCACACACCCTCTGTTTGCCTATGGATGGGTTTTTAAGTCGGCAGAAGACCGCAGTCCATTCCTATGGAGTTTTTTTGTTTATTGATCTACTTGCCAACAGATGTCACATTCCTGTTGGTGGAGAATCAATCTCTTCTCTATTTCTACTTATTGTTCAGATGTACATTCCTGACAATATAGTATTTTGTGTTGTCGTATCATGCTACATTGAATACATGAATGTATCAGATGGATTGGCGCCAGTTGATTGCGAAATTTGTTGCCTAAGGTTAAATCAGGGAAGAATACTTTCTTTTCAAATGCAGACCTATGTAGTCCTATTCATACCCGACCCTCTAAATAAATATTAAACATTATAGCAAGCTATTTTAAATGTAAAATTAAAAATTAAGATAAAAATCTAAATGTTAAACTTATTCCTCGAATTTAGAATGATTTTATATGTGCGTAAATAAATATTTTTCTATGTTAATTTCTGGCAGTGGCTTTTATTATTTTATTCTTTATATTTAAGATATAAGATTTATAGATTTTTATCTCTGCGTCTCCGCTGAGCTAGTGACAATGGGCTAACGATCTAAATACGTAAATAAAGTGGAATCCTAACAGTGCGTATCTGCCTACTTTATAAATTTTTCTAGGCTTAAATGCCTAGATGGCGCCCTTTGGTAGTGCGGTGCGGTGCGATGCGATCTCCCACTTCGTTTGGATCGTTATAATATATATATATATAAGAAAGTCAAACTTTTCTTAGTGCTGAAGTGCAGTGCTATTATCTTTTGTATTGTTCTTTAATCAGTAGTATTTTTTATAAAATATCCATAGGATTTCAAAGATTATAATGCAAGCAGTTACCATTGAAATATTTATTCCAATAAGTTCATTTTGATATCTTTAAATTTGAAACATTATTTAATTATCCATTTGGTGGTCACTCTATATTTTTATCATTCTATTAACTTCAATATAAGATCTACTGGACTCACATTCTTTCTTTCTTTTTTAATTGCAGATTGTTATGTCATTGATACATGCATTTAAATTTAAATATAAAATACCACCAATGATTTTTTTTGATGATGGTCCAACAATAAGTTGGATGTAATTTTTGGGATTTCTTTTCTTTATAAAATTATGATGAAGTTATTTATTCAATCTAAATATATATGTGTAGTATTATTCTATTTTGTTGCATGTGTAATTTCTTTTCTTATTAACTTTAGAGATATATTTATGTTAGCATACATGATAATTTTTAAGGCATTTTCTTTTGAATAGCAATAATAAATTTTCTTTCTATAAAAGATTGAGTTTCTTAAGGTTTCTATTTTATTTAACACAGCAAAATATAAGTATCTGCAGATAATACTAATTCTACAACATTTGCAAAGCATAAGATATCTTGAATGAAGAGGAAGCCCTTGTCATTAATATAAATAATAAAAAATAATGTATCTAATGCTGAATCTGGTGATGCAATAAACTTTCCCTTTCTCTCTCACCCATCCAGAATTTTATTATCCAGATTAAAATCATATATTTTTCTTACAGTACACAGTCTTGCAATGTAAATATAGAAACAAATAAATAGATAAAAGAAAATGACATTTGCAAAAAACAAAGCAACACAAACAAAAACAAAACAAAAAATGGCATAGTATTTAGATAATCCTAAGTTTCTCTAAAACAGCTTAACTGGGAATATTAAAAATTAAGATCTTTTATTAAAATGTCAGTTTATTATCTAGTTTAGATGACAACTGATTTGGCTCATTAATAAATTTCTAAATTTTGGATTTGCATGACTTATATATAAAGTGCAGTAATTGTACTTTTAAATACTTTCAAAAAAAATATCAATCCCTAAATGTTCAGTAGAACTAATAAAAGAGATTCAGTAATAATAATATGGGTCAAAATAATATTCTTTTCATGTCTAAAGAAAATTTTAAACATCAAATAATCTATGGGTGTCATCTTATAAAATAATGCAAAACAAGGGCAAAAAGATTTTTCCTGATCAAATGTAAAGCCTATGTATTGGAACTTCCAGCACTTTTGCTTTTTCTAATAAAATATCTTGATTTGTTAGAAAGGCAAAAAGATTATTAATTAATGAAAAAACATATTACACATTAAGTATAATTGTAAGATTATGTACATAAGTACATCATGATGTAGAGAAAGACATTTATCTGCCAAGATTGTGACCTGGACAACTCCCAGTTTAAGGAAATTTTTTTAAAGGGCTTGCAATTTTTCTTTTAAATAGCTGGTTCATAGCCAATTTATTTAAATATTCATCATAGGTCAATAAATGGGTATCTAGTTATATTTAGGTAGAGAATAAAATCAAGATAGAATCATATTCAAATTCTCATCATCTGATAATTGATAAACCTGTGAGTACTCTCTTCTTCTTCACTATTTCTCTACAAAGGCTGTTGGCGATGCCTTTGCTCAGAAAAGAATTATTAAAAGATTGGTTAACCTATATTTACAAAAAAGAGTTTTTATTTTTAACACTAAACCTCACATCACATACAGCTTCAAAGATTCTTGCTCATTTATAATTTTAGAAAGTATTAGTTCATTATTACAAACTATAATAAATATAAAAACAATTTGTCTTGCGTTGTTAGCCGAGAGAGTATCGCAGCCGCCATGCAAGCAAGTAATTGGTTGCAGACGGTTGTGGGTTCGCGTCCCGGCCGATGCTATGACATATGAAAGGAATTGAATTATTTGGAGAATTAATCTGAGGTCTTTAGTTTAAAAGGTCAGCACACAAACTCTGGATCAGCAACTAAGGTTTATTTACAATTAATTTTTTACTTTTGCTAATTTTTTTTCTATGGATAATAATATAGTTTATGACTGGAGTAGATCAAAAAAGAAATATTTATAACTCAATATTTTATATTTTAAAGCTAATTTATGTAAACATGGCATTAGTAGACTAATATACCTAACAACTTTTATCTCTTTGCTTTGATGTAATTATTACTTTCCTTTTAAAATTTAAATTGGGATAACTATTGTAATACTAAAATAATCAGAATCAATTCTTCAACATTAGATATTATCAATAAAATTAATATTTGTTTCACTTTATACTATTAAATTAATAATACTCCTCACAAAAATTTCCACCATATTGCAATTGTCTTATCGTCATCTAATTGTTGCAGATTTTCATAAAATTATTTTCAACTAACTAATATATGAATTTTTTTCTACAGTACAGGCTTTTTCATACCCGCACTCCAATATGTAATATAAAAGGGGTTTGAACTTGGACTTTCCCACAACCCCCAACTATCCATGCTTTCTCATACTCCTGATACACTTATACACACATGTCAAAAAGATAAATAATCACTAATATGCACATTTCATGCTAAAGCAGTACTTGTCAGATGGTCCCAATTATCATCTCCACACATAAATACAATAAATACTCAGGTTATATTAAGATAGTCAATCTTCATACTTTAATGGACAGGCTTTAATCCACTCCAGCCCACTACTCTTCAGCCATCCATTTCATTGAAAATCTGATGATGGAACCTTCTCATCCTAGCCATGTTAACCATAAATCACTCTGACCCCTCATGTACAGGACATAATCCATTTACATACATGTATGAGGTATGGCCAGACGTTATAGCATACTATGGATGGCTGAAAAGTTATGGAGTGTAGGGGATTGGCTGGGCAGACCTTACAGCACTACATGAATGGTGGAATAGTTATCAGGTGAAGTGGATTGAAGCCTGTCCATTAAAGTATGAAGATTGGCTATTTTAATATAAGCTGAGTACTGATTGTATATATGTGTGGAGATGATAATCTAGTTTAGCACAAAATATGTATATTGGTGATTATTTATCTTTTTGACATGTGTGTGATCAAGTAAATCGTCAGTATGAGATAGCATGGATAGTTGAGGGTCATGGGAAAGTCACATGATTACTATCTATATGGCACTACTATATGGAGAGTTTTGCTTTGTTTGAATTGTCATGGGAAAGTGTGAGTTCAAACCCCCTATATATTTCAACTGACTAAGTAATCACTTCCTGAATAATATTTGATACTGCTTAGTTGGCTACCTTAAAAAAAAAACGTGTTTTCATGGACTGTTCTTAGTTTTTTTTTTTTAAAAAAAACATTCTTTAGTTTACTCTTCAGATTTGAACTTTATGCTAGGGATATTTCAGGCAAACATACTAACACACATACATACAAGGTTTTTCTATAACTAATAGAATAATTACAAACTTCTGGCTCAATATAATCTGCATTCAACTCAAAATTGATTAGAAATAATTTTTAAATTTGAACCTAGCAACTATTATTAAAAAATATTTTAAAATGTGAGGAGACTAATCTCTTCCTAATGATATAAAGAACTCATAATATATCTTTCAATATTGGGATGATCAGATTAATTGTATTAAAATAATGGCAAGTATTAGCAAACTTCTGCCGAAAATTATTACATGACATTGCTTGGCAATACAATTACACTTTATAGTTTAATTATTCAATCTTCTTTCAAATAAAAATGACTCTTTTATGAAATAAAAATCTGGCTACATTAATCATTTAGTAATTAAAGTATATGCTTATTATAGACCTATATTAATATATGCAATATATAGGGTATAGGAGCAGACTTTCATACGACCCACCACTCTCCACTCTATCTCATATACGCTTGAACACATATCTGTCGAAAAAATAATCATTTAGCTATAGATAACATTTTACATTATAACATTACAATTTAATGTAACTTATAATAAAGAGTTATTTATTTTTAACTAATAACTTATTAAAATAATGATTGTAATAGTGAAGTATCAGATGCTACAGCAGCTGTGTGCAACCTGTTGGTCATGACCCCTCAAAGGATTGCAGAAAAATTCTTAGGAATTGCAAAATTTTTGAGAAGTTTTCATGTTGGATAATAAATGTTTAATTAAGAAAACAAAAAACTAAACACTATTAAAAAGTATATGAAAACTGTTCAAGTAATATTCATTAAGGCTGTAGCCTCAAGCACGTGGTATAAAATGCGATAGTAGGGAGGTCTCTTATTGTAAAGATTACTTAAATGTATGAAATTTAAGTTGTTTATAGACGCTTGCATGGATTCGTTTGCGGTTAATTATATTTTGGTTTTCATATTTGATCAAAATATATAGACATTCGATAAATAATGATACCTTACGGTGAGTATCTAAAATGTATTTATTCGGATGTCTTTTAAGTTATTGGTGACAACGCAAGTATCTTATGGTGAATACTATTGGGTTACTTATAAGTTTCCCTCTGCGATTGTCGGTATCAGTAATTTTATATTTTGATCGTTTATGTTTATTTTGAAATGTTTTTGACCGTGGAATCTATGTAATCGATCTATACCCAACATTTTTAAACAAATCTGTGTGAACGTATTTAAATGTTAAAATTAAGTTTCCCTCTGCGATTGTCGGTATCAATAATTTTGTATTTTGATCGTTTATGTTTATTTTGAAATAATCGGGGAAAAAAAAAATCTATGTACCGGTCAAGCTAGCACATTCGTGCAACAGAATCCAGAGTCCAAGCAAAGATACCAAGCCGACCAGTATGAGATGGTTAG
This sequence comes from Epiperipatus broadwayi, assembly GCA_028023455.1. Taxonomy (NCBI): domain Eukaryota; kingdom Metazoa; phylum Onychophora; class Udeonychophora; order Euonychophora; family Peripatidae; genus Epiperipatus; species Epiperipatus broadwayi. The sequence goes on along the minus strand of JAQFVV010002925.1, from coordinate 9,976 downwards.
ATCTCGAGGCTGACCACACTTCAACTCCTTCACCTGTGCTCCAAGACTCACCACCCTCCGGATGACCACCTTGAAGATACATATGGATCTTATTTTAACCGCGAGCCGACATAGGTCAGGGAGAAGCAATGAGACTCATAACAAAAAATGGACTTTATCAACTATATATATTTAAAACTAATTAATGCACAGGAAATCACATATATAATATAAAGAATTTTGAATTGGATTGAAATAAATAAGATCGAGAGCAGAGTAATTTATTAAGTTGTATGTTTATTTTTGCAGATTAAATTTGACGATTTTTATATATATTATTTTTGCATTTTACAATTAAAATGCGCGTAGCATCTAACATTTTTGGAGAGCGCTTTAACATTCTCTCCTTACAATTAAAATTATTTTACATCTGTTGTGTTATTTGATGAAATTAAATATTGTTTTCATCATTTGCTTTATTATCTTATTGATCAGTCACTGCATTGTAGCTATGGGGCAGATTATGCTAATCCCTCTTATTTCATGGTTTTCAGCTAAGTAATCAGATGAAGCCTTGTTTTCACATATATGTGAAACATTTAAAGTCAAATTTATCTATAATATTATTATTTCAAACTATTGTGCATGAGACCGAAACTAGCTCTTGAATATGTCAGACAATGGCTGAACTTAATTTAAGGGAGGAAGAGTTGGCAACAAAAGAACCAATGCGCTATAGCGCTGGTAAACAGTTATAATAAATGTTGCTCTATGGATGGATTAATATTTAGGGTTTTGTGATCAACATCGGAGCCCTATGACCGATCGCCATGCTGCTAAAGAGGGTTGGGGTAGCTAACACTATTGCCTGGAATTTGACGTCAGATCTTATTCGTGTGCGACCCAAGGAGTGTAAGAGGGATGGCCGTTCCGAGTCCCATCTTAAAGAAAAACATAACATAACGAGAAAGTTTAAATGTATAATAAAATTATCACATCCGCCAAGCAAAAGAGTTGAAATAATTTAATATTTAGCCACGAGAACGATAGCTAATCAGTGTAATCATTAGCACCAACTCTAATATAGCATTTTAATAATCAGATGCTATACGTGGGCGTACTTTTAAATATTCTTTGCTTTCTAGTTTCACTCTCAAATAACACATTTGATTACGCAATTAATAAAAAAAAAAAAGGAGGAAAAGTATATTTGGAGGGCTTTTACAAAATGAAATAAATAACAAATATACTTATTCAAGGCTTGGATATTGCTTAGTGAAAATTAAATTGAAATTTACTTTGGGTTAAAACAAGATTCCCATTTTAAAATTGCCAACAAATAATTAAATAATCAAGGTCAAAATAATAATCAGCACATAGCCAATTCTTGACAGTTATTTAAGAGGGTTTCGAAACAGCGTGCATTAAGCTACGATAAATAATTATTAAATGAAGAGGGGTCATTCTCTCTTCTCTTTATTATTAATATTGAATGCCCACTGTTTCGAGGCATTAGCATATAATTTATATTTTAAAATAAAAAAAGAAATAAAGAAACCATAGTCACAACTGCAGTGAGAAAATTGAAAATAAAATTATTAAAATCATTTAGTTAGGAAACATTGGAAAGTAGGTCAGAATTATATAATTAAATTTAAGAATAAAATTTTACATTTAGCAATTTACTTGAATTCAAGATTTTAGAATTAGAATAAATTTTATAAGTCTAGACTTAAAGAAAAATTAATATATTGAACTGCAGTTAGAAATGGTGATGTTACCGGTCATCTTGTAGTACTTGAGCTGGAGTTACGGGAGTCTTTGTGGCGGCTTGCGGCATCATCTTCTTCCCACGGTTAGAGCGGAGATGTTATGGCGGCATACTGGTGATGGTGGTTTTTGGATGGAAGTAAAGGCCCATTGCCTTCACTCTGGAGCTTAGCCAAGGCTGCCTGTTTTAGCCCGACATTTTCTCTCGAACAGATATAAAAATTATTGACTTAACTGGATGTCAAAATGTTCACGGTTGCCTTTGGTTCAGGATACACGCTGGATTCAAAAGCTTAAAGATGATCAAAGAAGGCAAAAATTCACAGATGTAGCATTCAAGATGTAAAGATTTCAAAGATTCAAAGCTGTCAAGGTTTCAAAAAAAGTAAAGATCTAAGATGGCTCCTCCACTTTACATGGCCTTTTAAAAAAATGATCCTTATCAGCCCACACACCTTGGAATTTCATCTCCATCAAGATTACAAAATTTTTAATTTGCTTATGAAATTAGTGGTTGATTTCAAACATGCTGACATTCCTTTTAGGTGTTATAACTTTTCTCTGATTATCAAATTTTTAATTAAATCGAATTTTAATCAGTTTAATCCGATATTAGATTTTATTTTAATTAGTCAGGAATTTTGTTCTGATTTTATAATTTATGTGTAAAATCCCTGCTGTAAACATATTTTTAATTAGCGAGGTCTCCAAAATAATTTAGAATCAATTAGCTAGATTATTTTAAGATTGGCTTTTCTTTTTAGAAACCTAAGGCAGGTGTGGCATATACTGATACAATTGTTTACAGCAAAAACTTTACTAAACTTTTAATTCTACGAAAATACTTTCATTTTTAGAAAAAAAAATCTTTTTTCTTTTTAAAAAGAAGCTTGTCAGCGCATTTGCAATCAATCACCCTTTCAATGTGTTTTTACATTAAATTGGTTTATAATAAAAATGAAACTTAAAATTTAATAAATATTTTAATCACGCCACTATGCTATATATATATTCAATATAGGTGGATTATATTCCCACATACGACGTTAAGTAATAAATTAATAAATTGACACTACATTATTACTGTACTAAAAATAGTTTAAAAATATTACGCGATAAAATTATACGCTATAACTCTGGCAATACTATTCAATTATAGCGTTCTTTCGTATGTGCGTATATAATGCTGTTTATATAGCCGTGATTGCAATTTTTAGCTTACAAATTTTAATTTAGACTTATTAAACAGGTTTGAACTTAGCACAGACGAGTGGGTTATTAGGATGGTTGGTGAAACGGTGAGGGATTTGAAGACAACCGTTTCATTTCCGTAAACTTACAAAAAAAAAAACAATTAAAAAAAATGACCTTGCTACAATCATGACTTTGAATTTTCGTTATCAATTTGTTAAATAATTTCCTATTTTCCCATGCACATAAACTTATTTACTTGCTGCGCTAAGGGATTTATTTATCAGTACCTTTATATTTACGACTCTCCGACCACAAAAAAAAAACATACGCGCAATAAAATTAATATCAAGAGCAATATACACACTAAATCCCCAATCAATCATAAAAAAAAATCATGAGATCTCAATAAATCTGAATTAATATCCAAATGGATATTTGTCAGTTAGAATGGGGTAGACATGTTAGTTTTTTTTTTTTTTTTTAAATATGCAGTATATATATATTAAATGTTTTTGGGGGAGGGACAGATTCTTTTTTTTTTTTATATAGCTAATAAATTTTTAAGTAGGATCTGGGGCTTGTTTAATACTTGGCTCGTGACTACTAAAGCCAAACCAATATCCCAACATGTCATCATCATCCTCGGATTCAGATGTCTCATTACATTCGCTCGTTGGTCTTAACAGAGGCTGACTTGGGTGCATTTTTAAGCTTCTGGCAAATTCACTCCCTTCGTATGGGATCTCGTTATTTAATTCCCAATCATAAGTATATTTGTTATTTATTTCATTTTGTAAAAGCCCTCCAAATATACTTTTTCCCCCTTTTTTTTTTTATTAATCGCGTAATCAAATGTGTTATTTGAGAGTGAAACTAGAAAGCAAAGAATATTTAAAAGTACGCCCACGTATAGCATATGATTATTAAAATGCTATATTAGAGTTGGCGCTAATGATTACACTGATTAGCTATCGTTCTCGTGGCTAAATATTAAATTATTTCAACTCTTTTGCTTGGCGGATGTGATAATTTTATTATACATTTAAACTGTCTCGTTATGTTGCGTTTTTCTTTAAGATGGGACTCGGAACGGCCATCCCTCTTACACTCCTTGGGTCGCACACGAATAAGACCTGACGTCAAATTCCAGGCAATAGTGTTAGCTACCCCAACCCTCTTTAGCAGCATGGCGATCGGTCATAGGGCTCCGGTGTTGATCACAAAACCCTAAATCTTAATCCATCCATAGAGCAACATTTATTATAACTGTTTACCCACGCTCTAGCGCATTGGTTCTTTTGTTGCCAACTCTTCCTCCCTTAAATTAAGTTTCAGCCATTGTCTGACATATTCAAGAGCTAGTTTCGGTCTCATGCACAATAGTTTGAAATAATAATATTATAGATAAATTTGACTTTAAATGTTTCACATATATGTGAAAACAAGGCTTCGTCTGATTACTTAGCTGAAAAACCATGAAATAAGAGGGATTAGCATAATCTGCCCCATAGCTACAATGCAGTGACTGATCAGTAAGATAATAAAGCAAATGATGAAAACAATATTTAAGTTCATCAAATAGCACAACAAATGTAAAATAATTTTAATTGTAAGGAGAGAATGTTAAAGCGCTCTCCAAAAATGTTAGATGCTACGCGCATTTTAATTGTAAAATGCAAAAATAATATATATAAAAATCGTCAAATTTAATCTGCAAAAATAAACATACAATTTAATAAATTACTCTACTCTCGATCTTATTTATTTCAATCCAATTCAAAAATTCTTTATATTATATATGTGATTTCCTATGCATTGATTAGTTTTAAATATATATAGTTGATAAATTCCATTTTTTGTTATGAGTCTCATTGCTTCTCCCTGACCTATGTCGGCTCGCGGTTAAAATGATGTCTATATGTATCTTCAAGGTGGTCATCCATAGGGGCGTGAGTCTTGGAGCACAGGTGAAGGAGTTGAAGTGCAGTCAGTCTCGAGATCTAACCATCTCATACTGGTCGGCTTGGTATCTTTGCTTGGACTCTGGATTCTGTTGCGCGAATGTGCTAGCTTGACCGGTATATAGATTTTTTTTTTTCTTTACTTCAACCTACTTTCTATTTAAATAGGTGAAGCTGAAGCAGTTCGATCTGAGAGCGTGAAGTTACTCAATACTTCACTAATTAAGTCCAAATTTTTTATTACACATTAATACTCGTGAAATCTTTCGATTTACTACGAGTCAATGGAAAGATTTTATAGTGAGAAATCTATTACGATAATTTGAAGTTGTATTATGTGTCTGATCACTTTTTTGTTTAAACACCTTTATATTCCAATCCGCTTTGTAAAAACAGCACATCATAATGGCATTTTGCTTATATTAATCTAATTGTTATTTTTCCCTCTCAGAGTTTTGTTTTTCCTGGTAGTATTCTCCTAACTTTGATATGTGGTATTAAGTTCTTAATGTATACATTTTCTAAAACAGGCTAAAAAAATTGTAGTTTTTCCTAAGCAACAGGTCTATTAAGAACCAAGTATTATTATACATTTTTGCTAATATGCAATTTTTTCAAAGATCTTATATCAAATCGTATGTACTGAATTATAATATAAAGATATATATTTATATGTGGTGAAAAGACTTTTATTATTACTATTCTTATATGCTTATAATAGAATGGTAACAGCTTATAATAGATCGTGTAAATTTTCAGTTTGAGTATGGGGGTCGCAAGTGTAAAAACATTGCGCATAACTGCTCCAGAGCTCAATGTTCATGAATCGCTATTCACTTCTATCGTTTCGAGTATTTAAACTTCTTATTAATTTCTAAGCAATAAACATTTATTATTTTAATAAATAATTATAATAAATTTTTTCGCTATGGCATATGCAGTTTACAAATTAACTAATATATAACTGACAATTATTTGAAGTTGATTCAAGTTAGTTTGCGAAGGGGAAAAACAACAAAGAAAGAAAATTGTTTAAATATTGTTTATGACAAAGACGTCTTAAAACGCACTTTTGTGAGAAAAAAATATTTACAAAAAGTTACGGTATCGTTTTAAGTTGCATTTTAGCTAAGATCAGGTTTATTTTGATAACATACAATTGTTTATTTTGCTCTTAAGAGTTTATTCAAGCACTAAAAAAATATCCTCTCTAAAAGAACTCAAATTATTCTCGAAGCTGTCATTGTTTGCTTTGAGAAATTACGAAATAATAGTTTTTTTTTCCATTCGACGCCGTAATCGTAAAGAAGCGAAGCGCTTAAAAGCTATGTTAAGTAAAGTTGCTTTGATTTAAAAACAATTATCATAATTGTTAATAATCTATAACTAATTGTGAGAATATATTATTATTGTATGTTATCAAATTAACACCGACTACTCGCCATCATATGAATGACATTCCATCAAAAATTTTCAATCTAATGCAAACGAGAATCATTTGATTACTTTTCCTCACGCAATTTGACATTAACACCATGGAGAATCTCTTTTGTTCTGATAAATAATAAACAAATACAAGAAAACAGGCTAGAATAAAAGAAAAACCATATTACTAAGATAGATATAATTCAATATTAGATATAGAAAGAAAAAACATGAGAAATGTATAAGGACACACATGTTTATATAAATCATGATATATATATTAAAAGGTTTGCATATCATTAAATTTGAATTTCATAAATGGAATTTTTTAAAAAAAAAACTATGGTAATGAGATCTCTTATAAGCACATAATATTAATGACATTTATTAATAAATTATTGATTAATATCAAGTCCATATCTCCTGATGGTTATATGAATAAAAACATTTTGAAATAACCTACTCTTTTTTTTGGTTTTATTGGATCTTTAATAAAATATTCTATGTTCCGAGCACAAATCCATTTTTTTAATGAATTAGATCAAATCTCATAAAAAGATCAAAATAAGCTTTCAACTTGGTCATTTATTTCTTCAAGAAAATTTTCTTATCTAATCTGATTATGCCAATAAAGCCTCTAGGAAAAGCTATACCTTGAATTAGAGCTGTTCCTATAAATGAGGCAGTGAAGTAACTGTCTCAGATACAAAGTTGAAATAGACACTAAAATGAATATTATATTTGAATATATATATATTAAATAAATATATTTATTTCATATATAATGAATATTATATTTGAATATATATATATTAAATAAATATATTTATTTCATATATATATATTCTATAATCATTGCTTTGTTTAGCCCAAAATGTGCAGTTTTTAAGGTTTGCATCAGTTGCCAAAACTAATCAATTAGATCTTGCCTTGAACAATTTTTAATTTTTGTTTCTATAGTTATACAGTTTTTAAGGTTTATCTCAGTTGCCAAAATTGATTGACTGAGCTTTATAACAATTCTAATCTTGATTTTTACAATATACCCCGAACAATTCTAATCTTTATATTTATAATTTACTCTTAAAACAATAAGCAATCATTAAGATATCAATTAGTATTAGAGTAATTTATACTACAAATTAAACTCCTAATTAAATAGTAATAATTTATCGCACTACATAAATGTTTTTATACAGAACTCCAATAATCTTGATTATGTAAGGTCTTAATTGCATTTTAACTGTAGATTGTCATCATTTCTAAAGGCAAACATCTTAATCAAAACTATTGTTAAAAATATCTATTAAATTAAAGCAAATTTATTATAATTTTTTTTTTAAAAATAACTGAACATGAGTTGCTGTTTGGAAAATTCAAAAAAATCAAACATTGAAAAATGACAGGAATTTGAACTCTGATCTTTGAACTTCCGTGTTCTAAGATCTGATACTATACTAAAGCACGAAGGGCATTATAAATAAAGTTTATTTTACAAAATCGATTTTAGTATTCAAACTTTTAAAATTAAAATAATGAAAATTTAAAAATTATTATAAAATATAATAGTTTTAGATCCTGTTTATACTTTAATAGTTTTACAATACATTTAGACAAATATTAAAAATTGCTTAGATATCCACCTCTAGCCATGAATATTAAAACAGTGAGCCATTTTAGTTGACTCTTCCTGATTTATTCCAAAAAAGAGTAAATATTATTATATTTGGAATCCGATAGAATTGTGTAAAACTCTTAATTAAAAATAACCAGATATTTATTTTATTATAATTAAAGGCCAAAAAACATGGGAATTTTTCAGCTACTTGCAAGTGTTTTGGTTATATATCATATTTGAAATCAGATTAGAGTAGAATACCAACACATTAGCCATTGCAGAATGGAAGTAAAATAAAAAGAGAGTAAAAGTCTTAAATTTCATTAATTTTAGGCAAAGGGCTCTTTAGCATCTTTTATAGAGAAATAATAAAAGAAAAGATATTATTTACCAAGTTAGTCATCAACTAATTGATGAACTAAGAATGGCTAAGTACTCATTTGCTAAACAATAGTTTAAGGTAGATTTCTTTATCTATAACTCAATCTGAGAAAGTTAAACTTGCTTTAAAAATATTCAGATGACTAAAAAAATGTTAACTTCCAAGATTAAAATCTAGGTAGATTAATTAGTTATTTTAATATAAAGCTTATATATATATAATCTTAAACACAATCATTTTTAAAATAGTAATGTTGTTGTTATAGTAAATAATATATACTTTCAACCCAGTACTCTACAGTACTGTAACAAATATAGCTTTACTTCTCACTATATGTGTAAAATATATAATTGTTAATTAGAGAAGATATTAATTAGTATTAAAGTTTATCGGCTAACGTTTCGAGAATCCATGCCTCATATTCATAGCCTTCATAAATGTATAATAAAATATGCAAATACAAATATTCAAATAAGCTAGTATTACGTAGCCCATTCTTTTTGAGATCTCAAAGCAAGTATCCTTTCTATTAATGGCATGGATGTTTCCGTATTGATGTAAAAATCGCCTCCTTTATTTTTCTTTTGTGATCATTTTAATTCTGAGCACAATATTGTATGGGATAAGCTGGGTGTAAAGTTGTGTCCAGATTGTTTACGCATGCTCCCAAGAATGCGTGAGGATGTGTTGCTGTTTTTCTGGGCTCTGTTAAAATGTGTAAATATGTTATGACAGTCTGGTATTGATTGTAGCTTTCGGTTTCACCACCAATATATAGCATGGCATCCAGCCTGAGGGCAGAGCAATAGAGTACACCATGTGTGGGAATTGAATGATCGAAGTCAATGTGGTCTTTAGAGAGTTGTTAAGCAATCTATTAGAATTAGGTTGGAGTTCTAACTGCCTTTATCTTAAATTTGTATCGTTTAATGCTTTCATTAGTTTGTTAGATATTTTAGGAATGTAGGGGATTGTTATTCTAGGTAGATTGGTCTGCGAGGTTTACGTTATTGTTTATTGTATTATTAAAGATTTTGTGAGTTTATTTTTAATAGCTTTGAATTTAAAGGAACCCTGCTGCTAATAGATCTTTAATATAGTTATTATGTTTTCCTGTCTGCTTCATATTTGCATATCCCTATGAAGTTTCTAAACCTGAAAATGCATTAATAGGCCAACAAATTTATGCGATGCAGGTGAGTTAGAGTTGGGGTGGATACAGCTGTGAATTTCAAATGGTTTAACAATCATTGTGTAATCTATTGAGTGGCGATTTCTCGATAAGAGAGAATCGAGATATTTAAGTTCTTTATTATTTTCATATGTGATGGTGAATGAAAGTTTGGTTAAGTTTTGGCAAATCACGTAGTATATTTAAAGTATTATCTTTAGAGGTTATGATAAAGATATCGTCTACACAACGTAGATATATGTGAAAGTCTTGGTTGATATTGTGATATTTTGGAAGGATCGATGGCTACGTTATTTATTTAAATATATGCTAGATAAAACACCACACTGATAGGAAGGCCCATGGGCCATCAATATTGCACATTGTGTTACCACTTGTTTTCAGAAGAGTGTAAATATATGTGAATCAAGCCATGACAGGAAAGCAATAATGAATTTAACTCTTTCACTAGGACA
>JAQFVV010002924.1:0-17056 GCA_028023455.1 Epiperipatus broadwayi | reverse complement strand
TGTTTACAATTTTTTCACATAATGCTATCATAGGCGATAAAAATATAATGACTAAATAAAATTTTTCCTGTAGAGTTTGATATAGTTCATTATCTAATAATGCTGGAAGAATAAATTTGCTCAGAGTAGCTGAGAGTTTAAACATATTTGGTGAATCTAATTTATGTCCTGAATTTATTCTAACTGGAGGTTCCATGATTTTAATAACTAGTGTGAAAGTTAGTTTCTCAAATGTTAGTTTTGTTAATTTTACCGAGTTTTGCACTCATTAAGATGCTTTATTTTGCAATAGCAAACCAAGGCATGAGTTTAGTCATTATATTTGCAGTATTATGTGTAAATCTACTCACAGAATGGCTAATGATTTATATCGCATCATTTCCTATTCTATTAATCTGAAAGGAATCTAATTTCAAACAACAAATTGTGATTTCTACTTTATAAATACAAATTTGAAAACATTTGAGTAAGACTAAGTCAATTTTAAGAAATGAAGGATCAAAAAAAATTAAAGGAAAAGAAAGAAAAAAATTCCAGTTTAACATTCCAGGCTACCTATTTGTCTAATGAACAGTATTTGCGGTCACAAAAAGATCTGAATAAGTCTTGTTGCAGTTTGAATTTATCTAATAAGATGAACTTTTAGGATCAAAATTTTAAAAGATAGAAATTTATTACAATAGAATAATGAAATTTATTTTTTCTACTGCCATTTTAAGGATTTCAAATATTTTTTTCAAGATGAACATCTGATTCACAAAGATATTAATCTAATCATGAGGGCTCATAATTCTGAACCAATATTGATGAGTAGTGCATGCTCATTGTCTTCTCAAAAGTCTGCTTAAAAGAGATCATAATGAAAAATAAATTTTTATTTTTATTCTATTTACAAGGTAGTTATTACTATAAATTTTACAATTATAATGCTATTTTGTTTTCTGCATGGTGCTGGATTCTGAATATATTTGGAGATGATAGCAATTTTTGCTGGTATTGCAGCTACATTATATCAAGAAGTTTTTTTCATGCAAACGAGAGAGTAGCAGGAGTAAGGGTAATATATTCAGTGAAAGAAAAACAAAAAATAGCCTGAACATTTGGCTTTTTCATCTCATATCTATTTCTTTTCTAATGCATCATAATACCTCTAAAATTGAAAAACATTTCAAAATATTTTTTCCCAAAAAAAAAGGAAAAACTCCAAAAAAATTTCTGGCAGTTTTATTTCAATATCAAGATCATTGATTAGGTAAAATCTTTAGATTTCAATGATAGATTTAGAGAATGTAGAAAATGATTTTTTTAAATACATAACGTTTAATATGAATAATATAACTCAAAATACTTTTTATTTTCATCTTTTTTTATATTTCTGGTTCCCTTAGTATTGAAGTTATCCTTAACCAAAAATCTTATTGTCCTCTTCCATATTTCTCTATTTATAGCATTTGCTCCTTCCCATGCTATTCATTTTTCTTTAGTCTTGCTCTACTTGTCCATCCTTTCACTTTCCAATCACTCACCATTATTGGCACTTTTTAAAAATTCATTCTGCTAACATGGCCATATTTAATTTTTTTTTCTTCAATATCTGTTATCACATTTTTTCACTAAAGAAACTTTATCTAATCTCTTGATATATCTTTTCTTTGTTTATCTTGTAAAATAATCCATTGCTGACTACAGCAATCTTTTCATTTTATGTTGTTGTTATTGTAAATGTCTCTGATCTAATACAAGATTATCAATCATTAATCTTTGTTACTTCATTATTTATTAAATCACAAAAACTGAACTGAGATTTCCTATTGTCTGTCCCATCAATTCTTCTACAGATTTTTCTTTTTTGATTGATCCTAAATTTAAAACTATCCAATAACTTTTTTGCTATTGCTAACTAAATCCTTTGTTTTTCTAAAATTAATATTTAATTCCCACTTGGTGTAGTCTTCTTTAAGTTTTCTTGCAATATATTTAATATCTTTCACATTCGGTACTATAATCATTTGGCTATATGTAAATAATATCTTGAATAAATATTTATTACTACATAATCTTACCTTTTTTTTTACATTTCTTGCTCCATTCTTTCAAAATCATGTCAATATAGATTTTTGAAGAAAAATGGTTGCATTCAACATTATTGAAATAACCCTTATCAAATTCCTATGACTTTTATTTGAAAACTCTTTTATTCATATTTTTTTTTAATTATATTTATTACCAAATCATTATCCCGTTCATTTTCACTACTTTTTATTGCAATTTCTGGGGAATATTATCATAAACTTTCTCCAAGTACCTCTTCTGTCTAGATTGGTTTTCTCCATTAGGTATTTAATTGTATCCAACTTTACCATTGTGAAATTGTACTGTTCTTCAGATGTAATGATTCTTTATATTCTTAATATTTTCATAATAAAGTTGGTAATATATATTTTTTTAAAGTTCATTTTCTTATAAAATAATGATATATATATTCTAAGAACATCTCTTGTGGTATATTTCCCTTTTTAACAATAGTGTTTAATTAATCTGGTAATCAATTTTATAATTGTTCTCCACAGTATCGCAAATATTATTCACGTCTTTCTTTATTATCTTTTTTCAAGAAAGTATTCCATATAATAGATAATTCATTCTTATATTCCAATCATAGTCCTTTGATGTTGCTCTTTTATCAAAACATTCTGCCATTCTTTGAGAATCTGTTGATCTTTAAAATCATAATTTTATTATAATTTGTTTACACCTCGTCTGCCACTGTTCATTCTTCTTTGTTTTCACAATTTTTTTTACTTCATTATTTAATTTTCTATAAAAAAAATTATATTTTATGTTCTTTGAATTAATTTATATTTTATATGTTTTCTTCCACTTTCTTCTTAATATCATCTGTCATCAAATTCTATTCCTTGTTGTATTTTTTCATCCATCTATAATATTTTTTAAATATAACTTTCAATTACTTTTGAATATCCATCCAGATGCACGCGATTTTTTTCCTATTTTTTTTTACTTATCTAAACAACCATTTTATATTTTCATCAGTAATATGATACTAACATTCTCATACTGGATGAATCTTTTATTCTGTATCATTATCTTTTCACTTCCACGATAATTCAAAAAATGTTAAATACTAGACAATTTGATTTTTAAATGTTTGCTCAATTAGAAAAGTTGATAAATTATTTCTTATTGGGATATCTTAGTGATGCAAAGTTATGTATCCATATGCATATGAGATCTAAAGTTGAGAAAAGAATGTTGTTAAAAGCTAAGTATTATAATTATATTTATGAAACACCCCTGTACTATAAACATTTAGTTCAAGCTATGTGGCAGGAAAACATACAACACGTATATACTTGTGTGTGTACATTCTGTAAATGCATAGTGAATAAAAGAGAAAAATGAAGAAAATTAAAATCTCTTCTTTAATTGTATATATATATTTTATATGCATTATTTACAATTTTTTTGAATCAAGATAAATGAGAACACATATGGTAAAACCCTGAAAAAAAAAATCTATATACATAAGTGTATATAAACTTTGTCTATTTTTAGTTTTACAAACTCATTACTAAAATACAAACAAATTTGTGTGATCTTTGTTTAAAATAAAAATAAAATGTTTATTTGTTTATATAAAAATAAATAAACGAACTATTAGTACAAATTTTTTTACAAAAATCATGGTCAGGCAAAACTCTCATTACAGTAGTGCCACTCAATACAAACAAACTAGGCTGGAGATGTTGGATGAGTAGGCACTAGGTAGGGATTTTATGCACAAGCCTTCTGGCAACCATTGATTACTCTAGCTTGCACTAAATGACACTACTGTATGGAGAGTTTTGCCTGTTTTAATAACAGTTATGAGCAAGCATAAGGAATGGTGATCAAGTGATGTTTAGTGGTTTAACAGGATCGTATTAAGAGCAACATAAACATGATAATTCTAATTCCAGATAATAAAAGTGATAGAAAGAAGAGAAACAAAAACTGAAAATGAATAGAGAGATGGTTTATTTAAAATAATTCATGTTATAGAAATACATCCACATACACTTCTAGTCTTTTAATATATTTATTTAATATTAGACTTGTTGCTATTTAACTTCTTTTGTAATTTTTTTTCTTCTGAAAATTCCACATATGGCTTAATGAAAGTTCTCCATTATATTCTATCCTCAGTCATGTCTTCTAATGTAGAATACCTTTGAGATAATCTTTATCCAAATGGGGTATCTCTATCATGAAGACATTGCTACTGTTCACCATAAAATACTTTTAGGAACTCTATTATGATAAATTTAATTTACATGCCTATTACAAATATAAAATTTTCCAATCATTATGATTTAAATGCACAAGAAGTTTAAAACTTGAATACAGTCATAGAAATTATCATTAGTGCATAGAATATTCTAGTGTCTATATAATCATGTGATTTAACACAGCAATACATTAGTAGACTTAAGATTAAAATACTGGGGAAAAAAATCATTTCAATCAATTAAATGAAATAGTTGTGATCCTGAGCAAATCATCATCATCAACTATTATCAATCCATTGCAGAATGAAGGTCTCTCCAAGTTCAATCCATCTTCTCCGATCTTTAGCTTCTCTTCTCCACATCACCCCTGCACCCTTTTCTTATTTCATCCATCCATCTCATGTGTGGTCTCTTTCTGGGTCTTTTACAATCTCTTGGAATCCTGTTTAAGATTTCAATTGTCCATCTGTTATCACCTCTTCTAGCAATATGTCCAGCCCAACTCCAATCTTTTAATTTTTTCAATGAGCTCAATAACACGTTTCTCTTACCGTTACATTGCATTTTCGATTTCTTCTTGTTACTCCCAACATGCATCTCTCCATACTTCTCTGAGTGGTCTGAAGTCTCTGCATCTCTCCATACTTCTCTGAGTGGTCTGAAGTCTCTGTATTGCTCTTCTATTAAGTGTCCAAGTCTCAGATCCATAAGTAAGAACTGGTAAAACACATTTGTTAAAAACCTTCCTTTTCAAACACATAGGCATATTTCCTTTAAGTATCAGGTTATTTCTACCAAAAGCACTCCAACCAAGTTTAATTCTATGAATAATTTCCTCCATTATGTTTCCATCTATATTAATAATCTGACCAAGGTATTTGTAACTGTTAACTTCTTCTAATTCATCATAATCAATCTTTATTTTCACATTTTGTGCAAATCGATTAAACATTACTTCAGTCATTTTAATAATTTATCTTTAGTCCTACTTTCATCTGATAACTCCTGCAACATTTCCTGCAGCTTTAAAGCAATATTTGCAAAAATATAATCTCTACTTACTTTCACTCCTTTAGTTTCCCATTTTAATCCACAAAATACTTCTTGCAGCACTGCTGTAAAAAGTTTTGGAGATTATGGAGTCACCTTGTCTTACACCCTTCTCAATGTTGACTTTCCCAATATCATTATGTAATCTAATTGTTGCTGTTGCATTTTTATAAATGTTCTTTAAAATATGACAATATCCTGAGCAAATAATCATAAATACATATATATAATATATAGGGTATATGAGCACAGACTTTCACATGACCCACAACTCACGACTCCATCTCATATCACTGATACACTTGAACACATATATGTCGAAAAGATAAATAATCACCAATATACATATTTCATGCTAAACAGGCAATCATCACTTGAACACATATATGTCGAAAAGATAAATAATCACCAATATACATATTTCATGCTAAACAGGCAATCATCAGTTGGTCCATATTACCATCTCTACACATATATGCATTAAGTGCTCAGATATATATTAAGATAGTCAATCTTCATACTTTAATGGACAGGCTTCAATCCACTCCACACTTCAACTATTCATCCAACTGAAAATCTGATAATGGAACGCTCAAAAGTCACCCTGAGGCCAAGATCCTTGTCACACCCATGTTTACCTATAAGTCAATCTGACCCATCATGTACAACATGGGCGTGACAAAAAACTCGGCCTCAGGGTGGTTTTTGAGCGTTCCATCATTAGATTTTCAATTGGATGGATGATTAAAGAGTTGGGAGTGTGGAATGCATTGAAGCCTGTCCATTAAAGTATGAAGATTGACTATATTAATATATATCTGAGCACTTATTACATATATGTGTAGAGATAGTAATCTGGACTTACTGATGATTGCTAGTTTAGCATGAAATACATATATTGGTGATTATTTATCTTTTCGACATATATGTGTTCACGTGTATCAGTGATATAAGATGGTGTGATGAATTGTGGGTCATGTGAAAGTCTGTGCTCATATACCCTATATATTACATATATTGATTCAGGTATATAATAAGCCTGTATTTCAGTTATAAATATATATATATATACATATGTCACATTTAAATATCCCATAGAAAGATGTCAAGCGTTGGAGGTCGAGAGGTCAGCACATTTGCCTTATAAGCAGTTGTCCCGGGTTAGCAGGTTCGCTTCCCAGCCAAAAAAAAAAAAAAAAAAGCCAATAAAGATTTTGATTATCAAACAGCTCAAGATAATTAATAATAATTTATAGCTTAATAGTAGATTTATACTAACTTCTTAAGATCCATTTTGAGTAGTTTCACCACATTATTAGTAGACACACACACAAAAAACAATGTAATGCCAGAAGAAAAATATTTTGCCATTAAGATTTATTAGTCCTTTTGATCTCATAATATTATTTCTTATAAGATATGAACAAATCAATGAGATTCAAAATATGAAAGATTAATAAAAAAATAATTGATATATACAATTTATACCATATGAATGTTGTGTATACATATTTAAATAGTGTAATTAAGTCTTATAAACATACATTTAAAATCCAAAATTCAATTCTTTTTCCAAATTTAATCATCTTTTTATAAATAATTCATATCACTTTTTAGTTCCATTTTTCTATATAAATGTTGTTTTATTTTCACTGAATTTACATATATAAAGTAATAAATATTTTAATATTTTCCTACTTTAAACCATTTTCATACTCATTGACAGGTAATTTAAACTATATCAAATTGAAAAACTTACCCTGAATATATCTTTATTCAAAAATGTATATTCACCATTTCCAGCATATAATAGCAGTATTAACATAATTTTAATTTGACAGTCCTACTTTAATGGCCAAAATAAAATGTTGATGTAGATAAAAAAAAAAAAAAAGATGTTTATTAAACTAAGCTTTGATGTACAAATCACAAATAAATTTTACAGATAAATGATCAAAAAGAAACCAAATAATCATTGTATGGAGTTGTTTGGATGTTGGAGCAATCAAATGGCAAGCGGAACTAACATTATCATTTGAATGACCGACTATTTAGATAAGAATTGATCAAGGAACCTTTAGCTCATGAATCCATATCACTACTATTGTAGTAAAAAACAAAATTTAAAATCCAAGTATCCAATTTACTTTACAAATGCAATCTAGTGATTAAACTCATAAATACTTCATCTTGTTTATTTTTACAGCTTCATAATAAATGTATTATTCTTAAATTTTTAATGTTTCTATCTTTTTTATATGATCATTATGAACATCTATAATATATAAAGAGTGAAAATATGAAATCCATGAAAACTGCACACTATACATACCTAAAATATAAATAATAATAATTCGCTATTTAAGCATGTATTTCAACATTTTTGCTTTGATAGAAATACAAAAGTTAATAATTACAAAATTATATGTTATAAATAAAAATATATTATATATGGACAAAGTCAACGTATTAATTCAATTAGTAAATAGAAACATAACTGTAAATTGCAGCTCTTTGATCAGATGGTTTTTCGACAAAGATTCAAAAAAGGCAGCAGTCAATAACAAAGTTGAAATTAAAAAAAACCCAAAATCAAAACGCACAAGTAAATAACGAAGTTGAAATTAAAAATGTTAAAACACATTCACAATAACAACAATTAACTTTAAAATGTAAGCTTTTGAGTCAGCAATCTCCAAAAACGCACGTATGTAATAGGTTTGGCTGACACGTTTTTAAAACAGGATTTGTGCACGTTGAAAAACACGTTTTTCGACGAGAAAAAACACCGCGTTTATTTAACGATCGCAAGATAACGCCTGTATCGGATATATGAAAAGTCGTCTTATCTTTCCTAGGTTGCAAGAATAATACCCAAGTACCTATAATGTATCATTACAGATTATCATAGTAAATTATTTTCAGTGACAGTTCTTTTTTATATTAGTAATAAAATAATAACAAAAAATATATTAAGAGCTCAGACTTTCACATGACCCTAAACTCTACACACTATCTCATTGCACTGATACACTTGACTACATATATGTCTAAAAGATAAATAATCACCAATAAACGTATTTCGTGCTAAATCAGCATTCGTCAATTGGTCTAGATGATCATCTCTACACATATATACAATAAATGCTCAGATTTATATTAAGATAGCCAATCTTCATACTTTAATGGACAGGCTTCAATCCACTCTACCCTCCAACTCTTCAGTCATCCATCCTATTAAAAATCTGATGATGAAACACTGCCGACATTCTCGTCACACCCAGGTTGGCCATAAGTCACTGATCCCTCATGTACAGGACATAATCCATTTAAGTACATATATGAGGGCTGGGCAGACATGCAAATTACTATTTAATATCTAACATACAGGCTATATATATATATACTTGTACAAACAATGTAATATATAGAGTATTTTGAGCTCAGACTTTCACACGACCCTCAAATCTCCACCCTATCTCATACCACTGATACACTTGACCACATATACATATTAAATAGTAGCTTGCATGTCTGCCCCAGCCCTCATATATGTACTTAAATGGATTATGTTCTGTACATGAGGGGTCAGAGTGACTTATGGTGAACCTGGGTGTGATTAGAGGGTCGACAGCAGTGTGGGTTTTGAGCATTCCATCATCAGATTTTCAATAGGATGAATGGCTGAAGAGTTGGAGGATGGAGTGGATTGAAGCCTGTCCATTAAAGTATGAAGATTGGCTATCTTAATATAAATCTGAGCACTTATTGTATATATGTGTAGAGATGATAATCTGGACCATCTGCCAAATGCTGGTTTAGCACAAAATACTTATATTGATGATTATTTATCTTTTAGACATATATGTGGTCAAGGGTATCAGTGTATGAGAGTGTGGAGAGTTGAGGGGCGTGTGAAAGTCTGAGCTCAAAATACCCTATGTATTACATTGTTTGTACAGATATATATATATCCTAGATATTAAAAAATATATTAGTAAATTTTTTTATACATTTTTTGCAGTCTATTAGTGGAATTAAATGTATGCTTTTATACATTTTTTGCAGTCTATTAGTGGAATTAAATGTATGTTTTTCTCTTAAAAAGTGAATTGACATGTAATTATATCTCAGATATACCACTAATATCAATTTTTCCTAATTGGAAAGGAATAAAAATCCTTATGCTGCTCTTCCACAAAATAATAATCAGAAAATAATAATAATTTTTTACAACAGCTATATAATTAAATAATTTTATACATAAAAAGCTTTTTTTTCAGCACCTGCTTGGGTGCCCTTTTCAAATGTTACTTATTTAACGTTAACGAATCACCTGACATAAAACCATCCAGTGTCCAATAACGTTAACGAATCACCTGACATAAAACCATCCAGTGTCCAATAATGGAATTAAAACAAACAATAATAATATAAATAATTAAAACAAATCAAAACCCTCATATATAAATTCAATAATTACAAAATAATTAATTATATCATAACTATTTTTACATTTTTTATACAATTATATATATCATCTTCTATAATTTTCCATTCATTTTTAATCAACCAATTACCCAAATTTATAGAAGTCTTATAAATATTTATACAATTAGTCAAATTATTTTTAATATAATGTGTTTCATATATTTGTCTTCTTTTTGGATCTTTGAGAAATATAAATATTTAATACTTTTCCCTAAAATATACCAATTTGAAATTTTTATCCTGAGTATATATTTACTCATTTTCATAATATGATAGTAACATTAATTTAATGGAGTCCTAATTCAATAACTAAAATAAAATGTTGATGTAGAAAAAAAATTTTTTTTTGACATTATCATGTCTTTAAATATTCTTCTGAAAATTAATACTGTTTTAAAACAAATGTTCTATTATTAATCTCATAAATCTTTTCTCCACATTATAAACTCTTGATTCTATATAAACTAAATTAAATTCCATTTAACAGAACCATATTCTAACAATGGAACAATAAGAGAACAGAATAACATATATAAGGAGAACAATCTCTTTCATATGTTAAGATGATTCCATTCATTTATAAGCTTTATTTATAAGTTTTATATATGCATTAAAAGTAAATTGTTTACAAAACATAATCTCTGAATCAGAAACAATTTCTTTTTTTATCTAATAGAATTTTCTTCAATCCTATGGATAATATACATATTTGTCTGCTTTATTAGTATAAGAAACAATACTTGTTTTGCTTACATTTATCTTTATATTATTAAATTTACACTAATTATTAAAATGTTCAATATCACTTTGCAGTTCAATATGATTCTAATCAATATCAATTCTTCTAAATAATTTACAATCATCACCATAATGAATACCATGCATTTTTTTAATATTTGACCAATACACCACAAAGATATTAAAGAATAATGGAACTAATATTCCATTTTGTGTATCCCTATCATATTTTTTGGGGGAAAAAACAACTTTTTTTCCCATGTGTTATAGCATCGGCCGGGAAGCGAACCTGCTAATACGGACAACTGCTCTCTTGACCACCAACACTTGACAAAAAAACAACTTTGTTTTGTTTGTACATACAAAAGAAACTATTAATCAGATAATTTTCAAACAATGCAATTAAATGAAGACTGAAATCCAATATTTTAAGTTTATAAATTAACCTACCACGAAGTACTCTACCAAATGCCTGTCATATATCAAAATAAATAACATCAAGTTATGATTGTTTACATAATGCATATGCAATAGTATCAACAGATTTATCTGATAAAAAGTCGTGCTGTAAGTCGGACAATATTTTAACTTCATTTAATATTGTAAAGGGTAGCTTACAATGCACACATTCCTAAAAAGATCAAGCATATTTTTTGAACCCAATTCATTTGGAATTTATAGTAATAGTGGGAAGATTATTATTTGTTATTATTATTACCTATATACATATAATACCCAATAAATTATTATATTTATAAAATAAAATACGATCAGTATTTTACAAAGTAATATTGTATATATATATAAAACTATTTGATTAAATAAACTGTAATATATATATATATTTTAATTTAAAATTGAATATTAATTAATAGTTAAATGAATTTGAGATGACCTGAAGTTAATTAGGTGGGCGCATGTGTGTGAAAATAAAACTGATTTTATTATTTTATTTTATTTTTTTGATTTTATAATAAATGTAAATGTATTTAAACAATAGGCAGTTAAAGATATCAGCGTTCCTGGAAATCTACACATGTGAAATGTATAAAAACATAAGACAGTTTGCAAATCGTGCTTCTTCTTATTGTTATAGCACCTGTAACAAAAGACAAGGATTAAAAATAAAATTTAGAACGCTAAAATGGAGTTTTACTTTTTCTTTTACTTAAATTATAAACATTTTAAAAGTCAAATGCTATAACTAAAAGTTTATCAAATTCAAAGGAAAGAAAGTGAAATAAGAAGTAAGAATAACTGATTAATTCTTAAATAATTAAATCGTGTTTTAAAAGCGGTTGGAGTAAATTTGAATATTTTAAATCTTTTCAAAAACAATAATGAGAATTAAATTTGCTGGAAATTGGAAAAGGAAAAAAAATGAAATAGTTTTCTTAATATATATATAAGCGCTTCAATATTATTCAATAAAAATATATGATTATAAATAATTATTAAATTGTACTTTAATATGAAAATAGACTAGAGCAAAACATGCTATTGTGTGTCGTGGTATTTCCTGCCAGCTGCATTATATCTATATATGTATTTTTCTACTTTCTTGTAAACACACAAGAAGATGCCTACAGTCAAAAGTAAACAAGGATTGGAATACATTACAGTGAATCAAATGAGAATCAAGATGTTTACTAAGTACCAAACACCACTACAGAGATTCCAATGTCACATCCAAATCATACAAAAAGAATGATTTACTATGAAACTGCTTTAAAGAACAAAAAACCAACTATTTCTTACTACTATTTCTATTGTTATGATTTTTATGAACTTTGTTCCAATTACAATTTTTAATCAAAGATCAATATTGTAATTTTGTTTATTTATTACATATTTTTTTATTCATACCATCTGTTTGCCTATTTCACACTCTGATGCTGAAGCCTACATTTTTCAGAATTAGCAAAGTAGAAAAGAGGGATCATTCATTTTTGATATTTTTGATATTTCTCACTATAAATAAAATTTCTAGGTAATACCACCTGCTTCACATCAGGTTATCCACATAAATATTGAAGGTAAGATTCTCAAATGTAGAGACAGGTTAAATTGCTAACCATAACAAAAGAATACGCAATATGCTGTTATTTTGTGATTAACCATGTACCGTATATTTTCCTAAGTATAACGCATTGACTAATCAACCAGTAGCATTGTCTCTGTCATATATATAAATAGGGAGAAACTTAATTTTAAATAGATTAACATTTATAACCTAAATTCTCTATTAGATGATGCAGCATCTCAAATTATATCGTACAAACCAAAGTTGATTTTTCTATATAATTATAATTTATAGAGAATGATCAGATATACGGTGGATTTCTATCATGGGGTATAAGGGTTGAATCAGAGGATAAATTAATTAGTAAGATGATAGAGAGTTCACTTGTGACATATGTAAGTGATATGATGATTATTATATTTTTTTATTTTTTTTATCATTACTGTTGTCATTATATTGATCTTTATTACTTGTATTAATAAATGTTTGAGGAGTTTGTATTATTCCATACTACAGTTTTATTGAGTTGTTCTGACACACTCTACAAGTTTAGAAATAATTATACATTGCACACACATTCTATTTTTCTTATTATATAAAGTTAGAAAACAAAACAAAATATAATAAATGACTATTGTAGAATCATACTATTAGGAATTTTTGCAGGAGTTACTATGTATATTTGTTCATACCTGCAAAGGAGAATCAAAAGCAAGTAGTTAAATCTCTATAGAGCTTGAATATTAGGACAAACAGAATTAAAAAGGGGAAAGGATGAACCAACCTAAAATTGCACATTTTTATTATTATTAAATAGGGTAGAGTGGGTCAATTAAAGTACATCTGCAATTATTGGTTACAATATTTCATAAGGTTATAATTAATTATTCTATCAAGGTCAATCCAGTCTGAGACATATAGTTGGATTGCAAGCTTTTTCTTTCTATAAGCAATTGGTAGGCCTTACCTGCAGATTGTTTCACTAGGAGGTAAATAAATTAGAGTATAATAACGATCCCCACACCATGTTGTACTACATCTGCATGGTAAACTGGTCTACAAGTTAGTTGACCACTCCGCATTACATCTGGTGGTTGCAGTGTTTGGGATTAGTTGTAATCATTCCATCCATTATATTTGGCACCAGCAATGTTTGGGGCTCGATAGATAGGTGTATCATCACATAAATACTTTGAGTAAGTTGGTCGTACATTGTGATCGAACCAGCTGATTGTTGAATCTGATAGATATATCCAAGTGCTAATTTGTTCCGTCCATTATATCAGCGACCAAGATGGAGCAGATGTGTAGTGGGACAACACACCACTAAAGATGGAGATTAGCAACTAACATGACTGGTATGATAGGTATTAGGGGGGTGTATGATGAGAAATCAGCTCTATCCAGTATAATATATTAAAATACAAGTCTATATAAATTCAACACCCAAAGGTAACAAATAAAAAATGAAGACTATAGATACACTGAGGGGATCACACCCTTTTCTTATAGGTAGATATAATCTTAGATAATATACAGAAATACTCGGAAATAAAACATTGATGATATGCTGGAAAGCTGCACAATTCAGATCAATCCATATCACAAAGAATTGGGAATACCATAATCCACAGAAGATTTTAATTAAGTTAGTGATGATTACATTAATCACTTCAATAGTATGTATTTTATTAACACTATACTCCAATAACTTACAAATATCAAACTTACATATTAATCAAGCACATACCAATGATGAAAAATGGTGAGTATTTTTAATATTTTATTACCAATAATTCTTACATTTTTAAATACATTCAAAAAATTGAGGAAAAAAATCTTTGGAAATTATTTACAATAGTATCATAATCTCTGTTATAAGAGACTTAGAATAAAAGTATCAATATATAATTTTGGCGAAAATTCACCATCAGATGTTTTATATAGTCCCATGATACTAAGTTTTTTATTCAAACCTCTTACATAATTTCTTTGAAAATCATTTAGGATGTTGGATTACTGTTACTCTGATAATTACAATGAGCATAGTCACAAATTCACCTAATTAATATCTAAATGAGATGCTTACAGAACGATCATTGAGTAATAGTATGGATACCTAGAACCCCCACCATTTGATGGCAGCTACTTTCACTACCAATGCTCATTACAATAACATCTTTGTTTCATGGGCCATTGAATTCTTTACAGAAGACCTAAGGTAAAAAATGTTTTTTTTCACTTTCTCACAGCTTGGCATATTTTTTTTTTTTCATTTTTAATAAAACAAACACTTTGTTTTTATAATGATGAGGAGGTTGGTTTTACTTTTTAAATTATTGCCATTTTTTTTTGATTGAGCTTTTTTTTTTGATTTTTGATTTTGAATTAACATAGGTTTCTTTACATAATTCGATAGTAAAAATCTTTTTACTTCATCTTATAAAGCTTTTCATCTGGTTTTTTATATTATTTGTCATTATTGCCCCCTTTTGCGTTTATATTATAGTTGGACTTTTCTTTAAATTAATACCTTTTTCTGGATTTGAGAAGCTTCTTTTTTCCCCATTTTAATTGTTTTAATTATTGCTTTGGTTGGTTTAAAGAAGTCTCGGAAGGCTTGGTTTGATTGCATTCTCTCTTTTACGTCTTTTCTTTCAAGTCATTAAGGCTTTGCTATTAATTTGTTTGATATTGAATACATATAAAAATAAATTCATAAAAGAATATACAGAGTTATTGGAGTTTTGGTTTTTACTTTTGATTATTGACTTTCCCCCTTATTGGCTTTTTACTTTAGTTTGCAGCTTTTTTTTAGAAAAGCCTTCATCATCAATTCATTTTTATCACTTCAACGTTCTTTTTTAGAGGTGTGAAGAAGTTGGTTTGATTACAATTATAATTTTTACTACTGTATTATAAGTTTTTAAAAAATATTTACACTACCGAAACCTTTATATGATAGCGAAAAGTTCTTCCTTTATTTTTTGTCTTTTTCAAAAAGCCTTAATTAAACGGTTCATTTTTAAAAAATGTTTTTTTAGGGGGGCGGGGAGTTACAGTTTGTTTGACTACAATAGGAGATGAACCTCATAGTTGTATGTATAACATATAATAACCACATTCCACTCTTTTTACACTTTGAAGCACTCTTTTTACACTTTGAAGCAAAATATATTTATTTATTAATATTTATTAATAAATAAATATATTTTGCTTCAAAGTGTAAGAGTGGAATGTGGTTATTATATGTTATATATTAGAAAAGCAAAAATAAAAAAGGAAAGAGGAAGAGAAGTTATAGTTGTATGTAACAGGATTTTGGAGCTGTCCAATCAACTTCCCTTACACAGCCCCCAGGTATGCTTGCAGGAGTGACAACAGAATTCCCCAGATCCTATAGTTGACTAAAACCATGCTCCTCCTGCAAATACATAGCTTCGCATCTGGTAGGATGTTCTCTTTCTGGAAAAACACAACAGCACCAACTTCTGTGGCCGGCAATTCACTCCTCTTCAACTAATTTTGAACATTTACCACTGACATTTTACTGTTCTTGCATGGATTCATGCATAAATGTGTATTTGCGTGTGAACTCAGCAGAACTCTGCTGAAAACCCTAACCAGTTCAGATTGTGTGCAATTCAAAATCATAGGGAAGCATGCGTGATGGCCTGACAATTATTAATATGTAATACTAAATCCACAATGCTTTCTCAAAATTTTTCCACAATAAATTTTTTGATAGTTTTGCATCCTTCAAATATGGCCACCATCAAATCAGAATGTAGCGAGAGTTGAATTGCACTGACTTGAGGAATACTGTCACAAGTCAATGGGTGTAGTATTTCGTTATGTAATCATAGGATACATCGCCCTCTAGGTGGCCTGTTATGACTCTAAACAACATTGTTGTAATATTAGCCGTAAGTTAGGCCGCTAAAATGGTATATTTATGTGCGTTGTGTGAAAAATAATGCCATCAGGTGGTCAGGTTCAGTATACATACTATTAACGATCATTGTTAAATAAATATTTACAGATGGTATCTACTGGATAAAATTCAAACAATTTGGTATAAACACTCTCTACAATATGAACAAATCTGTATCTTAAGAGAAAAAAGGAGGGGATTGTAAAATGATTAAGCTCTAGATTTCTATTAGCATTATAGAACAATAAGTGACATCCAAATTTGATATTGAAATACCAATATTAAATTATTGAATATGCTTTATACTAAGGAATACAATTTTATGATTGAATCAGGAAGAATTGAATTATTTGTAGCTGCCAAATCCATAAACTATGACTAAGATAATAAAAAAATTTGCTTATAGAAAGATTAGAAAATAGATACTTGGAAAAATAGTCAGATTATCATTAAAAATTTGATACTTTTCAAATTTTGTTGCATTCTTTGTCTTACTATTTTTGACTCATGACATTTTTTAATGTTTATCAT
>JAQFVV010002923.1:0-10000 GCA_028023455.1 Epiperipatus broadwayi | reverse complement strand
GATAACTGTTGATGAAAATCCACAACATTATATCATACTTAGGATATAACATTCAAAATTTCCAAGGAATAATGTAACAATTTGGTAAAAAAATCTACTTGAAACCAAGATACATAAGTGACATGCCGACACACGTTTACAGCAATAGCTTCCCCTTTAAAATCAAACTGAACTGCAATATAACACCAGACAGCA
Source organism: Epiperipatus broadwayi (assembly GCA_028023455.1). Lineage (NCBI taxonomy): Eukaryota > Metazoa > Onychophora > Udeonychophora > Euonychophora > Peripatidae > Epiperipatus > Epiperipatus broadwayi. The sequence goes on along the minus strand of JAQFVV010002923.1, from coordinate 9,805 downwards.
TACGAACACAGATAATTGACCAATACCCTATATTAAAGACGTGTGTGCACACACACACACACACACACATATATATATATATATATATATATATATATTATAACGATCAAAATGAAAGTGAAGATCGAATCTAACCGCAAACTATGATATCTGCTCTACAGGGCACCATCTAGGCATTTAAACCTAGAAAAATTTATAGAGTAGGCAGATATGTGCTGTTAAGATTCCACTTTATTTAAATATTCAGATCGTTAGCCCAAGTCACTAGCTCAGTGGAGACGCAGAGATAAAAATCTATATCTTAATTTATATCTTAAATATAAATAAATAAAAGCCAGTGCCAGAAATTAACACATAAAAATATTTATTTGTGCACATATAAAATCATTCTAATTTGAGGAATAAGTTTAACATTTTAGATTTTATATTAACTTTTAATTTTACATTTAACTAAGTTTCACTGAGTTTAATATTTTATTTAGATAGTCGAGTATGAATAGACTACATAGACCTGCATTTGAAAAGAAAATATTCTATCCCTTATTTAACCTTAGGCCAAAAAATTTGCAATCAAACTGGCGCCAATCCATCTGATACATTTATGTATTCAATGTAGCATGAAAATACGACAACACAAAATACTATACTGTCAGGAATGTACATCTGATCAGTAAGTAGAATTAAAGAAGGCATTGTCTCTCCACCAACAGGAATGTCACATCTGTTGGTGAGTACAACAATAAACATAAAACTCCATAGGAATGGATCGTGGTCCTTTGCTGTCTTACGAACCCATCCATAGGCAAACAGTAGGTGTGTGGCATAAATATATAATCCTGCCTGTAGTGGATCTCATACTACATCTACAATTCCACAAATATATCCAATCCATTGAACTAATTCAACTACGAAATAAATAACCTAAGATTACCCTCCCTTAATATAACTTTACAAAACTATATAGCCATTCATGCCCGACTTAAATTTAACATTTAAATATGTTCGCACAGATTATTTTTATACAATTTGTTTTATAATGTCGAGTATAGATCGGCTGCATAGATTCCACAGTCAAAAACATTCCAAATTAAACACAACCAATCAAAATACAAAGTCAATCGATAACGTCAATTGCTGAGGGAATACAGGAGACCATTTGGTGTTCATCATAAGACACCACAGTGACATCGTTGACTTATATATTCTAATCGACTGTGAAAACAACAACATAATCAACTGCTAACGAATCTTTGCAACGTCTATACCCAACTTAAATGTAATGTATTTAATAATTTCTACAATAAATATTACTACAAATAAAAATAATAAAATGGAAATGATTTTAGCAAAACTTAACTATATAAATTTAAACAATCAATTATTAATTTGAAAATCAAATAAGAGTTCATTTAAAAATTTTAATTAGCTGAATCTTTAAAAAATACAATGACAAAAGTTCTTAATTACTTTTTTTTGTTGTTGTTAATTTGTAAAGTTCATATCTCATGGTAGAAAAGTCTAGGTATCTGCTTTTAATTCCCACGATGCCTCCATTGGAAGATAATGTTCTGGAGATGGCAATAGCTGGTTCAAGGTATCACAGTCTTTTCATTTTTTTTAAATAGAGAGTGTGGTATTTGCGTCCTACCACATCTCTCAAACACAAAACACTGGAACTGTCAGAAAAAACTGTATTTCTTTTTTTATATTATCCACACGGATTCAATCAACAAAACGTCACTAATCCATCACTTTCGTTAGGGTCCGAGCCAAGACTTGGTGCTTCCATTGGTCAAGCTAATTTCTTTTTATTTTCTTATCTATATTTCATCAGATCACTTTAATTATACAAGAGCCCAAGGCTAGCTTGCTTGTCAAACAATTTCCATTTACAGATTATAAAAATTAATTAATACCTGTTTTTATTTTTAAATCTTGTACTTCTTTTATAAAAAACTACATTCAAGTACTTATTTATTTGTTTTTTTAAAAAAATATATTTTTAAAGTTTGGCATCTGTGCGAATGTATATACTTTTAACAAACATTTTAATTTTAGCGTTTAGTTTTTTACTTTTATTTGCGAACTTTTAAGTTTTTATTTTAAATTAATGTAACAACATATTTATATATCGTTACAATATATATATATATATATATATATATATATATATATATATATATATATATATATATATATATATATATATATATATATATATATATATAAAGACCAATGTTTTTCACGTGGAAAACCTGAGCACCAAAAAACTGTGATGAAAGAAAAAACATTGACAACCATGCAAATACATATGACTGGTAAACAGCAAAAAGCCCAGTGCACATAATGAAAGCCTCTCTGCATAGTGAAACTTACAACCAGAAAACCAAATCATCACCCACAAAATGATTTAGGCAAAGATATAACAATTAGAGAACAACTTCCAGATTCACACATTAAAAAAATAAAAAGTCATCAGCCAGACAAAATTACTAACAAACTTAGTGATGATAAAGATGGCACTGAAACAAAAATCTGTAATAATGACAATATGTAAAAAAATAAAATCCAACCTGCAAAAATAATAGAAATAAAAAGTGAAACATTAACCAGCATGCCACAAACAATACACACATGTTTTTTCAAACAATACAAGAAAAAAAAGCCACAAAATGAATAACAAGAAGCCCACCAAAATATTTATACATTCCAAAAAAATGTCAAAAACAAAAATCTTAACTCATACAACCACAAACCAGTAAGCTAATCAAATGATGCACCTGATGAAGAAGTCGAGTTAGATTATGAGGCTGCACAAGAACCACTACAAACAGTCAATCAAGATGTAACTATGAACACATATAATTTGAGAAATACTAGTGAAATAATAAATCAAGATGACTGGAACAAAAGATTACATCCCATCATTAAAAAACCAGGAAAGAAGCTTGGATTTAACTATTTCATGCAAAATAAAATTATTACATTTCTCAACCACAAATGTATATATATATATATATATATATATATATATATATATATATACATTTGTGGTTGAGAAATGTTATATATATATATATATATATATATATATATATAATCATCAATCATTATCAATCCACTGCAGGATGAAGGTCTCTCCAAGTTTAATCCATCTTTGCCGATCTTTAGCTTTTCTTCTCCACAACACCCCTGCACATTTTCTTATTTCATCCATCCATTTCACATGTAGTCTCTTTCTGGGATTTTTACAGTCTCTTGGAATCCAGTTTAAAATTTCAATTGTCCATCTATTATCATCTCTTCTAGCAATATGTCCAGCCCAACTCCATTTCAATCTTTTAATTTTTTCAATAAGGTCAGTAACAATTGTTTGTTGTCTTACCCATACATTGTGTTTTCGATCTCTTCTTGTTACTCCCAACATACATATCTCCATACTCCTTTGAGTGGTCTGAAGTCTTTGTATTGCTCTTCTATTAAGTGTCCAAGTCTAAGATCCATAAGTAAGAACTGGTAAAACACATTTGTTAAAAACCATCCTTTTCAAACACATAGGCATATTTCCTTTTAGTATCAAGTTATTTCTACCAAAAGCACTCCAACAATATATATATATATATATATATATATATATATATATATATATATATATATATATATATATATATATATATATATATATATATATATATATATATATATATATATATATATATATATAAACACATCTGCAAAATATTCAAAGAAAGTGGCACATACCCAACAATATGAGTAGTTCAACCAGTAGAGAGACTTTATAGATATTAAGTGGTTCAAACAAATGAACAACATATGTTTTAAATCTATAGATAATTTTATGGATAAATTCTATAGAAATAATATGCATTTAAATTAGGTAACAGTCAATTGATAGAACAACAAGAATATGAAAATCATAAAAAACAATAAAACAAAATTTGGTCTAGGATTTGATCCCACAAACAAAGATCAATATATTAACATTCTGTCATTGAAACTAGTTTATAAATATATAAAAACACATACAAACATGATTGTAAACAATTTGACACTTTGAGTTTTGAAACACTTGTCTTTGATGTATATATGCTCTTACATAAAACTATGTATCAAAAATCTTGACACTACCATGTAAAATAACAAAGAATTTATAAAAAATATAATTTCAATGTAAAAATTTTCTTTAGTTAATAAAGTGCCTTTTGAAACATAATAATAATAATAATAATAATAATAATAATAATAATAATAATAATAATAATAATAATAATAATAATAATAATAATAAAAAATTGAAAGTATGCTAGCCTTTGTCACATGTGCAATTATAACAGAGAAAGCCAATCAGATTTTAAACAGATATCTAATAAATAATCAAGCTTAGAAACGAGACAGAGATTTTGATAGAAAAGGTTGATACCAACCTTTTCTAAACTTAACTTTTATATATATATATATATATATAAGCCAGTCTTAAACATCTTAGCCCAAAAGCTTTAAATATATAAACAAATACAATTATCATTCATTGTGTTATAAATATAATATATTACGGCACAATATCTCAGATTTATTATACCACAATTTTCATAGCAGCAAGGTTTGTAAACAATATTTATCTAAATTGCATGTTGAAAATTGATAATAAATTGAAAGTATGCTAGCCTTTCTCACATGTGCAATTATAACAGAGAAAGCCAATCAGATTTTAAACAGATATCTAATAAATAATCAAGCTTAGACACGAGACAGAGATTTTGATAGAAAAGGTTGATACCAACCTTTTCTAAACTTAACTTTTATATATATAAGCCAGTCTTAAGCATCTTAGCCCGAAAGCTTTAAATATATAAACAAATACAATTATCATTCATTGTGTTATAAATATAATATATTACGACACAAAATCTCAGATATACTATACCGCAATTTAATAATAATAATAATAATAATAATAATAATAATAATAATAATAATAATAATAATAGCAATAATAATAATAATAATAATAATAATAATAATAATAATAATAATAATAATAATAATAATAATAATAATAATAATAATAATAATAATAATAATAATAACAGCAACTACAATGACAACAACAACAACACTTACCAAATGTATAATGACAATATAATAATACAAAAAAATTGTAAAGCAAAAATAGCTTCATATTTTTAAAAAAACAACAACAAAAAACAGTATTGTAAAAAACAAAATACAATTTGAAAATTTTTAATAACAGAGCTTGTGGGTTGTTTTTTTTCACTTTTGTTTTTACTTAAAAAAGTTTGTCCTTTTTATTATAAAATGTAACCAATCAGATTTATTTTCTTCTGGCTAATAAACATATTTTCTTTCTTATTGACTTTTTAGTAAGTATTTGGCAATAGTTTTTAATTAAAAATTAAAATAAATGTAAATTAGACACCCTCTATATTAATTAATTATTTACACCTACTTCTTTAAAAAACAAAATTAAAATATTTAAATTATATATACTTGGCGATATATTTTTTTTTATGAATGTCAAAATGAATAAAGGTTTTATATTATATAAGTAAAAAAAGGTAAAATTTAAGTTTCATATCATTACAAAAAAATATAAAAGTATTGTTTATTAATTTATTTTTACAAACAAAAACAATGTAGCATCAATGAAATGTAAGAAGTGAGAATATAAGTTTGATTTAAAATGTTAGTATGCTATTATATTTAAAATTAAATTGAGACAAAAACATTTTGGTAGAAAGTTTATCCTGGTTATAATGTATGGCCACTAATTCTTTTTCCTAATTTAGCTTAACTGTTTCTGTAAATTTTATTTTTGAGTTTAAATTTAAAACAAAATAGGTGTTGTTATGTTTCTTAGTTGCTTAGTGTTTTTTAACTGAAATAGAATACAATTTTTTTATCAAAACAATGGCATTTTACTTAAACAACGTTTTATAGATATAATTAATAAAAGCAGGTCATAATGCTTAAAGGTCATAATCATTTGGAAATCTATAAAAATCAGTATTTTGTTTTTTGCAATTGTAGATTACATTTCTGTAAAGAAATATATTGCATTAATAACTTGAAATGTCTAACAACATATGAATATTTGTTGGGTTTTGTGAGTCAAGAAACAATACATTTTTAAATTGAACAAGTACTTCATCTAAAAAATAAAAATAATTCCCAAACCAATTTAGATAAATTAAATATAAAAACATAAATGAATAATCTTTTAAAAATGATTGCAAATGATAGAATGTCATAGATAGTGGTTGAATGCAAACAAAAATACACTAATGACAGATAACAATTTAATGCTTTGACAAATTATTATTCAGATTTAAAACAAATGATATTTATGGGATTATAAAAAATACACTTGATCAGACCACTTGTCATTTTAAAATTGGAAAGGTTGATGTAAAATTTAAGTGCACATTAGTAACAAAACACTTTGTTGCATAAAATTATTTCTACACTAAAACTAAAGCTGCAAATTTAAAATCGTTTGTGAAAATATTGAAGTTTTTCATTTGACCATAAATAATATTTATAATTAAATAAATCAAAAAATTTACATTAAACACTATTTTAGCCATTGCTCTGTGATACACACAAGATCATGTAATTAATTTTGTCTGTGTTTATTTCGAATTTTCTTAAATATTAAACTCAAGTCAGAACTATAAGAAAAAGATGGGTCCCATTTTTTTCTTATAGTTCTGACTTGTGTTTGAGAAATGAGATGTCCATGTGATGTCATTATTCCATCTGATTGGCTGTCACATAAGCATGTTTAAAGTGCATCTGTTGAAGGTTGTAGCTTTCACGTTATTACGATGTTATCTGTTTGCGCTTAATAAACTTGATATATTTATTTAGTTACGGTATTTACAAATATTTAATTACATAATTATGTATATTGCTTTAAAAATACAGACATAAAATTATATATATACACACACTGGGGGAACAGAAAATAATTTAATTTTTTGGTTGTTGTTATCAGGGTTTATTGTTATTATAATTTTGTTTCTTTTTATGTGTTGATTAGTCATTATATTTTATTGATTCAGTAATAAAAAGAAAGGTAACAGCTCTTTCTTTTATGTGTATTGCTATAAATTAGGTTTTTAAACTCAAGTAGGAAAATGTATTTCTTGCATGTTTTTGAACAGTAACAGACAGAGGTAAGTTATGACTGATAATTTGCACTTTTGAAAATAAAAATTAGATGGGATATTATTTGAGAACTTGTACTGTAAGCTCCTGAGTTGCTGCTAGGATCTGTATATCATTATCATGTATCACCAATAAATTGCATGGAATAAGTCTTGATATTGCACTGATTATTAAATGATGTATTGTATGAATATCATGTTGAATAATGATTAAAGAAAGAAAAGTGAAGGAGAAAGGCTTAATTTAGTATAACCTTTTTCTTCTTACCATAAAATAAACCTACATGTAATTTCTGATTTCAATGCCAGCCTAATGGAATAAACGTAGTAACATAGACATTTAATCTTCAATTATTGTCCTTCATTTTTATGCTTTTATACATGAATATTAATCCTTGGAATAATTTGTCAACTTTTATAATAGAAGATAAAGAAAAAGAAAGTAGTATCGTGAATAATTAAATCATTTCTTTGTGTAAAGAAAACATTGCTCCAGGTATTTTCTATTTTTTTTTTTTTTTTGGCTTATCAAATTTTAAAACAAGAATGAAAACAATACATTTTTGGAAGTGAAATTAATTATTTCTTTAATTTTAATATATTTTACACCTCATTATACATGACATTATACTTGTTTTTAAATGTAAATACAGTTAACATGTTATGTTCATCTTACAAATGCATATGCACACATTTAAAATGTTTATTTCATTTTGTATGAATACAATTAATCTTTTTAAAATTCAATGATCTTTAATTATTTACTATTTTTAATAATAAATTTATGTATATACAATTATGTCTAAATAAAAATATACTTATGTGTGAGATAACAAATAGGAGTGAATGAATTTTCAATAACATCTAGGTATTTAATTTTTATAATATATTATATTATGTTATATTTTTGTTATGGATTGTATTTGTTTATTTAATGTAATTAATTAGTTACTAAGTTGAATAAGATTTTGGTATTGTATTTATCTGTGAACTTTACTCATCTTGAGAATTTTAGTATATTATTGAGACTAAATCTGGAATATACTGCGGTGAACTAAATGTTCATTGCTCTTTAAAGATACTTTCAATGTATTATTTATCTGAAGGTGAAGATTAGAGTAAATCTGATGAAGTCATTATGTAAATGCTTCATTAGTGGTAAGGTTTGATGATTATTCTGTGATTCACAATGTAGAGTGATGGTCATAAAATATAACTCATGTTATCATATTGATCCTATTTTAACTGATACAACATTTAATAACAGTGTGAGTATTTATTGATTGACTTGGGGAAATAACATTTTTGATTTGTGGAAGTGTCAATATTTGACTCGGGTGAGGTATACAGGAGTTAATTTAAGTCACAAAGTTACATGTAAATACCATGACACAGTAAATAATTGTGCACAATATGGTGATGCATGAAAGAAAATAAAAGGTTCCCAGTACAGTAAATAATGATGTGCAACATATTATGACCATTATCATTATGGAGAGTCTGATATAGATATAAGACAATATTATTACAGAAAATCACAGTGTATTGCAGAGTTAAAAATAACATGTGATGTACAAAACTCAGATATTCATATTTGTTTGTTTTGTTTGTTCTGATATATTTACATTATGAATGTATATACAGAATGATTCATAACTAATAAAAATATAAATTAAAATTAATGAGAATATGTTAAAAACAATGAGTATTGAAATCGAATTTTTAACAAAGTTTATGTTTTAAAAAAGATAAAGGATTTTGATGTTATATAGAGTAAAAATTAAGAATTACTAAGGTTGTAACCTTATGAATAAGCGTCTGAAAAATTCGATTTTTTTCAGACGCTTATTCATAAGGTTACATACAGCCTTAGTAAATATTACTTAATATAATAATGTGCGTTTAATAAAAAAAAAAATTAGAGTAAAAATTGTAAAAAAAAAAATCATAGTTATGTATCCTTATATTATTATTTAAAAACATAGGTAGGAAAATATGTATTGAAAGCATGGCTATAGGACATCTGTATAGGTAAAGTTGAGAGATAATATGTCTGTTTCTTATCATCAAATATACACATATATAAAAATAATTCACTTCACTTAAATTTAATTCAATTCAATTTTTATACAGTACAAAACAAAAGTATTATACCAATTACAAAATTACACTATAATTAATGCAATAATTTAAATATGCAAATTTAAATATGACTTTATGAATATGTTTGTATTCAATATTTCTTATAAATATTATTAACAACTTTTTAACAATGTAATACATAAACATATCCGTTAATATGCTATTTACCCTAAGTGTTAGCAAAACAAAACAAATTGGAAAAATGTAATGTGTTAGAGTGACATGCCTTAAACTAAAATAAATTAGATGTGTGTGAATTAGGTAAACAATTATCAATTGTAATATTGGCATTTTGTTTGTTAAAATAATTTTCTGTGAGACAAGTATATATAATGTTAAGATCTTTCTTCTAACAGATACAAAATGATAACTGTTATATTTAGAAATTTTTATCATAGACTAATTCATATTCTCATTATATTTTCTTTGAAACATAGCATTCAAACAAAAGATCA
>JAQFVV010002922.1:0-17093 GCA_028023455.1 Epiperipatus broadwayi | reverse complement strand
ATATATATATGTTGCAACAATATGTATATTAGATGCTTTTTTATTACTGTCATTGCATAATTATGAAAGTTTTCATATAAAAAATAATATCTACGGGTATATTCTTGATGTTGAGAATAATTTTGCCAAACATTTTCAACATTAGCTAACATTTTTACTTGAATGTTATTTTTCCAATTACTACAAAATACTCTCTTTGTCTTTTTGTCTTCTATGGTAGAACTATTTTTGATGTATTTTAATAAAGATGGCTTCTCCTTAGTCAACCTAGATAATAATTCAATCCACATTTTATTTAACTTAACTTTTCATTTTTACAAATATTAATTTTATTTACAAGTATTAAACTGGCTGCATTCATAACGTTGACAACATTATCACGAGAGAAGTACATTTATTAATATTATCATTATTTTTAGACACAGTTAGAGGTTAATGCATCTGAAAATGTCCATCTGTCAACATTGAAATAGAGATACAGGTGTTCAATATCCCATGCCCACTTGGTGAGCAATAATACTTCCCCAATTGTATGCAAAGTGGGAGGAGTGGAGTGAATTTCTGCAATGGTAGATGGTAATGGTATGGTAGAATAGATGATGAGTGCATTGATAAAAATTAAAACCTTAAAAATGTATCTCATAGATTTAAAGTTTATATTTGAGCCTAATAAATGAATAACAACAACAACACAACAATACAACAACAACAATAAGCATCATCAATATATTTGTCTGAAGTGGTTGGCATCAAAATCGTAAGTGCAGAAAGATTTATACTTGTGAATGAAATTGATATTTAATACTGTGTAAAATATTATGACTTGTGCCAATTGAAAATGTATGGTTCAAAATAAAATGCATATTGGGAATTATTTTATCTTTTGCAAATATCTTTAATCATACATTTAATGGAGTGGACATTTAAAATTACTAACATCATACATAATTTTGTTTTTCAATTTGGTCTAAAAGAAAAAAATGCATGATGTCATTAATTATTCTATGGGATATATAAATCAACATTTAATGTGTTCATACTTTGTCTTATATAAGTGATGCTTAATTTTGTTTTTAATTTTCAATAACTTTAAGACAATTACTGAAACCACTGTTTGCAGGCAATGCTATTTTTTCAAATATATATTTAAATAATAGTAATCATCTTGATTTGTATATCTGGTATTCTATGTTAAAAACGAGTTTTATTAATAACAAAATCACCACCAATAACTACGATTTCATAATTCACAACTTATTAATCATATATATATATATAGGCAGAAATATATACGGTTGATTTTTTAAAAAAAAAACCCTTTTAAAAAATGTTCATTTTCTAAATAGATATAGTATTGATCCGTCTGAGTTTATTCTTAAATATTTTTTATATCTATAGAAATCTGAAAATTGATTTTAATTATACATCTTTATGTTATAACGCTAGTTAATGTACAATAATTAAATTTTTATATCATTTTTTAAATTTTATTTTCTGGTATTAAATTAAAATACGCGTATATCTAAGTAGCTATTAAGAATTAATGATACTTTTTTGAGTTGTATTTCATTTTTTTGTAATAAATAATAAATACGACTTCGTACAAGCTGAGGAATTGAAGAAAATCTTTCAGACTTAGGGGAAAATAATCAGAAATCAATCAAACGTTTAAGCGCTTGTAATTGTTTTATGATTTAAAATGTTATTAAAAAGCTTTTACTATTCTTTTTATTTTACTTCTAATCGAACCTTTTTAAAGTATATATATATAACTTATTTTATTTTTCTGCAGAAAAATTATAATCAATTATTACATACACGTCTTTGTGTGCGCGAGAGAATGTGTGTGAGTTATATTTAGATGTAAGTTATTACGATCAGAAACATAATTTTCAATGGTAATTGGCTATCATTCACAGCCATGTTTTTAAGACAATTTTTTTCAGCATGTTATTTTATTTAAGAGATATATCTTAAATGTCGATGATTCGAGTTTTTTAAAAAAGAAAATGGCATACACTAACATAATATCAGAATCGTATATCTACAAATACATTTTCGCTTAGATTTAAAACCTCTGGGTAGTTAAGTTTGACATTATTAGTTGACTATAAAATTACAGCTGGTTATCCAGTATAGATGGCGGCCGGAATCTTGTTTGAGAGTTTATTGTCGTATTCTTTGGTATCCATTGATTATTTAAGACTTTATTGTATACAATTTAGTATAGTTAATATATATACTAAAAGCATGTATGTAATATTGTAAGATTTAATAATAATGATAATGATGATGATGATGATGAGATATACTTTCTGCCTTAGTGACAACACTAGACATCACCCAGTTACCGTCTCCAAGAAGATTGAGCAGCTGAAAATTAGAGGTTTTGCTGCTTACATGACCACTCTTAAAATTCTTATCCAGATTCCGACCTCCTGCCATAATACTACAAGTCCAACCCTCATAGACTGATTAAATAATTAAGCCATGATTCACCCATATATTTTCTAAATGATAGCTAAGAGGTTTTCTACAATTTTGTCTCACCTAACTTCAAATACAACTCAGTGTTTCATCTTGTTTTTCTGTCTACCTAAAAGTATGTATCCACTCTTGTTTAGTGAATATAATAAATTTATATTCAGCCATGTCCACAACTGATGAACATTCAAATGACACATATTTCTTAGCAACAGGTAATTAAAAGGTACCCCAACTGACCCAGCATTCAATGCTGCTTACTACTAAGTTGCTTATTTACTTTGCTAATGATTTTTTTGAACATTCTCTATGTAAACTATACTCATAAAAGATTTGCATTTATGGCTAATGAACTTTATATTATACTTATATCCCTTTGACATTGGCCAGATATTACTTATTTTGCTATTTATAACCAAGCTGCCTGTTTTATTAAACTATTGAACTTTTTAATTATTTTTTTATATATCCAATAGATAACTATATTAATAACTAGATTAGCCATGAGTTTGTTTACTGAATGAAGTTGTCTTTGAAACATTATACATATAATACAAATAAAATGGCTGTTAATTAAAAAAACTATTGCAATAACGATAATGTATATAATGGTAATTAACTATTATATATATAGTCTTTCAATCCACAGAAGTACTTTCAGTTAATTCCTTAACCTGCCTCAACTGCTGTTAAATTCCAAAAACAAAATGGAAACAAATGTCATCAACTCAAATCTCATGAATCCCGAATTTTAATATTAGCAGTTTGTCCATTAATTATATTCATTATATTTCTATTTATTAAAATTGCCTCCTTAATTTTTCTTTTATTAGATTTCTCTCTTCATGAAGAATCTTAACACTTTCAATATCAAACTTAAATTTATATTTATATGTCTTTTCATGATCCAAAACAACTGAAGCAGTCATTAAATCATTATTATTTTTACTTTTTCCACACTAGGTACAGCATTGAAAAATGATTTATGAAAGGGCATGTAAATATAAATTTAAGTCTGATATTGAAAGTGTTAAGATTCTTCATTAAGAGAGAAACTGTAATAAAAGATAAATTAAGGAGGCAGTTTTAATAAATAGAAATAAAATGAACATAATTAATAGATAAGCAACTAATATTAAAATTCAGGATTTATGGGTTTTGTGTTAATGATATTTGCTTCCATTTTGTGTTTTGAATTTAACAGTAGTTGAGGCAGGTTAAGGAATAAACTGAAAATACTTTTGCGAACTGAAAGACTGTATGTAATAGTTAATTTCCATTATATTTATTACTTTTATGATTATATATATATGTAATAATATTATTATTCGATGTCTGTATTTTTAAAGCAATATACGTAATTATATAACTGAATATTTGTAAATACAGTAACTAAATAATTAAAAATTTTTATCCACTTAGGAGCGCTTTAGATTATCCCAGTAATCTGTGTCAACTAAAGCTTTGAAATGCTAACTTTTCCACAATTCCGTGATCTTAACGTTTGCTGCTTGCCTGTTAATTAAGTCATGTTTATATTTGTATATTAGCATAGCTTCCTTTATTTTTCTTTTACTGTTATTTTTTTCAATTTGCAATATTTTTACACTGTTAAAATTGAAGACAAAACCATAAATACATGATTTATTATGGTTGTAAAAAACAGATGCTGAAATATTATTATCCACTATGCAATTTTGTTTCGATTTCTGAACTCATTTTAATAATAGCAAGTGTTCTTTAGTTCTTTTTTCCAATGTACATCTAGATTCACCTATATATCCACTGCCATGCCTACATATCCATTTATAAATGACACAATTATTATTTATAAATGAGGTTTTATCTTTGGAGTTATTTATTAATTTGTTTAATGTAGGAGGTGTGTAAAATGCAATATCACATATTTCTTTATAAATTTTCCTAATAAAATTTACTTGATCATTTGAAATATATGGGATTGATATCCATATTATTTATTAACAGGAGAATCAATATTATTAAAATTTTTATTTTTATATTTTGTATTAAAATCTCTAATAACATTATATATATGATTATAACTGTAGCCAACATTTAACAATTCATTCAAATATATTTCAATATTTTTGCCTTTATCCGATGAATATTTGCAAAGACTATTATTTCTAAATAAGAAGGACTTTAAACCTACCATTTTGTGTGACATTGTTCTTCATTTGATTTTGTTAATAAAATCTGTAATGTTAAGATTGATGTTATATGTATTCTAGATGTTAGTGAAATGTATGGATCAATTGATCGATTGGCATCTATCAAAATTATTTCCAACGCATTAAGGTTAAAAAATGTTAACATGAAAATAATAAAATTTATAACTGAAACATTAAATTTTATCAATAAAAATATTTATGCAGTTTTTAATAAGGATTTTTATAAAATGTGTAATGGATGGCCCATGGGATTACCTACTGTTACTCAAATATGTAATTTTATAATTTCTACATAAGAAGAAAATATTATGAAAAAGGAATATCAAAAAAATATTACTGTATATTATCAATATGTTGATGATGTTTTTATATGTGGTAAACCAAATACAATTAATGAGTTGTTTAAAGAATTAAATGGTTTAAAAGGCCTAAAATGGATAAAAACAGATGAAGATTTAATGTGCGTTCAGTTTCTTGATCTTAAAATAACTAGAAATCAATGCATGCTGGATTACTGTATGACCATTAAACCAACAGTAAAAAGAGGTTATATTCCATATAAATCAAAAGTGCCAATGTCACACAAAATGGCAGGTTTGAAGTCCTTCTTATTTACAAATAATAGTTTTTTGCAAATATTCATCGGAAAAAGGTAAAAATATTGAAATATATTCGAATGAATTATTAAATGTTGGCTACAGTTATAATCATATATATATATATAATGTTATTAGAGATTTTAATACAAAATATAAAAATAAAATTTTTAATAATATTGATTCTCCTGCTAATAAAAAAATATGGATATCAATCCCATATATTTCAAATGATCAAGTAAATTTTATAAGGAAAATTTATAAAGGTATATGTGACATTGCATTTTACACACCTCCTACATTAAACAAATTAATAAATAACTCCAAAGATAAAACCTCATTTATAAATAAAAATTATGTCATTTATAAATGGATATGTAGGTGTGGCAGTGGATATATAGATGTACATTGGAAAAAAGAAGTAAAGAACACTTGCTATTATTAAAGCGAGTTCAGAAATCGAAACAAAATTGCATAGTGGATACTAATATTTCAGCATCTATTTTTTATGACTATAATAAATTGTGTATTTATGGTTTTGACTTTAATTTTAACAGTGTAAAAATATTGCAAATTGAAAAAAAAAACAATAAAAGAAAAATAAAGGAAGCTATGCTAATATACAAATATAAACATGACTTAATTAACAGGCACGCAGCAAATGTTAAGATCATGGAATTGTGGAAAAGTTAGCATTTCAAAGCTTTAGTTGACACAGATTACTGAGATAATCGAAAATTCTCCTAAGTGGATAAAATTTTTAATTATTTAGTTACTGCATTTACAAATATTCAGTTTATATATATATATATATATATATATATATATATATATATATATATATATATATATATATATATATATATATATATATATATTCAAAACAATACAATAATTAATACAATAAAAATATTATAAAAACAAATATATACTATAATTTCACAGAAGTACTTTCAACTATCTATGTAGTCATTATCAACTAGATCCAAATTGTATTACAAAAAACTGTTACAAATGTATACAAAAAGAATTATGTCATACATCAATGTTCCCACAATTCATTAATTTTTATATTAGCAGCCTGTCTATTTATCAAATTTTGCTTTCCAGTTTTTATTAACATAGATTCTTTAATTTTACATGTATTATTTTTTTTTTCAATATGCAAAATCTTAACTTTATTCAAATCAAAATCCAAACCATAATTACATGCTACATTATGATCAAAAAAATACTGAAGGTGATACATTATTTTTGACATTCTCTTGTCTTGATTTTTGTACTCGTTTATATAACAACCAATGCTCCTTTGATCTTTTCTTCAATGTACACTGAGATTCACCTATATATGTCTTTCCACAAACACACAACCATTTATATACTGCACAACTTTGATTTAAAATACTACATCTATTTTTTGAATTACTTATCAATTTATTTAAATTAGGAGTAATATAAAATGCGGCTCCACACATATTTTTATATATCTGTTTTATAAATTTCACTTGTTCACTACAAATAAATGGTATTGATATCCAAGTATATTTCATTTTATCAATATCTATAGCACTTAAAATATTACCATTATTATTAAACTTAGTAACAATATTATAAATTAATTTATGATTATATTCAATATTTAATAAATCCATAGTAAATACATTTATGTTACTTATTTTATCAGAATTATATTTATATAACTTATTATTCCTAAATAAAAATGATTTTAAACCAGATAATTTATGTATTATTGGCACATTTGAATACCAAGGAATATATCCTCTTTTTTTTTAATATCTTTTATTACCATACAATAATCTAATTTATTTTTATTATGAGTAACTTTAATATCCAAATATTGAATTAACATTTTTTCTTCAAAAGATTTACTCCATTTTAAATCTTCTAAACTAATAGTTTTGTAATATCAAGATATGAAGATATAATTCTTAATAATAATATATATATTACCAAGGTATTAAAATTTATTACAGGTATGTTGATGATGTTTTTGTTTGTGGAAGTTTAGATGTTATAAATTTGTTATTTAATGAATTAAATAGTTTAGAAGATTTAAAATGGAGTAAATCTTTTGAAGAAAAAAATGTCAATTCAATATTTGGATATTAAAGTTACTCATAATAAAAATAAATTAGATTATTGTATGGTAAAAAAAGATATTGAAAAAAGATGATATATTCCTTGGTATTCAAATGTGCCAATAGTACACGAATTATCTGGTTTAAAATTATTTTTATTTAGGAACAATAAATTATGTAAATATAATTCTTATAAAATAAGTAACAAATGTATTTACTATAGATTTATTAAATATTGGATGTAATCATAAATTAATTTATAATATTGTTACTAAGTTTAATAATAATGGTAATATTTTAAGTGCTATAGATATTGATAAAATGAAATATACTTGGATATCAATAACATTTATTTGTAATGAACAAGTAAAATTTATTAAACAGCTATATAAAAATATATGTCGAGTCACATTTTATACTACTCCTAATTTAAATAGATTCATAAATAATGCAAAAAATAGATTTATTAAGGCTTTGTGATTATTTTAACACAATAATTGTGTAATTGTGTAATAATTATTAAAAAATATTTAAACCATAATACACTGTTATTTTATATGTGTACACTTTATATTTAAAGATAGAAGGTAATAACTTATAGCATAACATTAACAAAACCAATCATGACATTCCAAGCACCCCACTTTATGAAAATTAAAGGCAGTGTGTAATTTCAAACACTGTATTAGAATCATTTGAGATATTCTAAAATTTAGAAACTTGTTTTAGTATTGTAAAGCAGAATTAAATAGTATTATCAGAAATGAATATTTATTCCTTCACATTTTAAACACAAATTTTAAATAAAAAAGATTTTGTTTGTTTTCTGAAGTTACTCTGCTACACTAATCATTCAATAATGGAAACATCTTTTGTTGTCATTACAAAGATATTTTTTTCAATATTTGCAAAGTTCAAATATAATTTTTTAAAAAATTTTTTATTTGCAAGCATATATTACTACCAAATCATATTCAACTGATTGAATTCTGATATAGAATAATGATTTATTACTAAAATCAAAAGTTAAAACTTACAAAAGTTTTACCAAAAAAAAAAACAAACAATTAAATCTAACACAGTATGGAAAGATTAAATAAATAATTATGACAAGCCTTTTGATGTTAAGAAGTTATTTCTCTGATTACACTTCTTACTATGCAACACTTAATTTAATCTTAAATTTGTTTACAAGTTTAATAAAATAAATAGCAATTAGCTCTCTCTTTGTAAATTACATTATACACTGATTAGAGTCAAGCCATGTGAACATCTATGCTGATTTAAGTTTCACACTATAATAAGTTTAAATGGTCATATAAGAGGTTGCAAAATGAATAAAATCAATTTCCACTTCTATCATAGTCTTGGACAGCTTTGGCACTGGAAAGTGTTGCTTTAAATATGACCATGGCAAGATAGAAGGTAGTATTTATAATATTATTGTATATTATTTACAGCTGTTTAATATAATAATATCATTATTATTATTATTATTATTATTATTATTATTATTATTATTATTATTATTATTATTATTATTATTATTATTATTATTATTATTATTATTATTATTATTATTATTATTATTATTATTATTATTATTATTATTATTATTATTATTATTATTATTATTATTATTATTATTATTATTATTATTATTATTATTATTATTATTATTATTATTATTATTATTATTATTATTATTATGTCCCAACTCCTCACTGAAGAGACCCATAGGGTTGAAACCAGTCTGGGGATGGGGACAAGCCAAGATAAAAATGATTTGAATGCCTTCTCTTGTAGTAGCATTTATCATAAATAAATAAAAAAGCTTGTTTAGAGCTATTAGCATGCTCTTAATTTTACATATTTGTAAGTGCAAGCTATATACAAGTCATGTGACATCTGACTTGTTATTATTATTATTATTATTATTATTATTATTATTATTATTATTATTATTATTATTATTATTATTATTATTATTATTATTATTATTATTATTATTATTAAGAAGAAGAAGAAAGAGAAGAAAAGAAGAAGAAGGAGGAGGAGGAGAATGTGGTGGAGGAGGATGTGGGCTGCATATAGGACTTTGCTATTAACTCAAGAAAAAAAATCAAACAGGGCAAGTTCTTAATGTCAATTTTATTAATTTCTTATGATTGCAACTTTATAATTATCTGCTGCTTATCACATATACGATCCAGTACAGTGATTTTATTGTTTAAACATTATAATTGTTTTTCTCAGTTGCCTGAAAGTTCTTGACTGAAACATCAAGTTAAATTTGAAGGCTGGATGGTGTGTGTGTGAATGATTATTTCTAATTAAGTAAGTATAATCATGATAGGCAAAAGCAAATTTTGGTCTAAATTCCCAGGAGGCTGAAAAGTCATCAATTGAGCTGGCAGTTAGAAGTCAATGATGAAGACTGTTAGATTCCCTTGATTACAAGATCAGTTCTCCATTTGCTGACACCATTTTATTCAGTTACTTACAACTGCAGATCACTTTCAAATAAAAGAAGATTTCATGAATTTGAAGAACTGTCCAACAGAATATGGAATATTGTAGGGCTTAGTGAAGAAGAAGAAAAAATAAAGAAATAACAGATTTGAAATAAGAAATACTTTACTATAAAAAAACAAGTATTAAAAGCCCAAGAAGAGTGGGATTATGGGATTCATTAGTAGATCATACAGAGTAATAGTATTAGTTATTCAAGTTAACTGAAGGTATCAAACACAGATAATTCAGGTTTATCTCCTACAATTTACATTGTGATGAAGAAGTAATGGATTTTACATAGATACACAAAATGCTTTTGATCACATCAAGTAATATTTTTGAATTGTAATGTAAGACTTTAATGTGAAGTGAAAAACAGTCACAATTAAAAAGAATCATTGCCATGAAATTTTCAAAAAAAGAAAAATTTTACGTCATAAACAAAAATGGATGAAGGTATATTACAATTAACAGAAAATATTTATTTTAAGACTTTAAACAGTTTAGTAAATTCAGCAGTAGAAGAAGATATTAATTAGTTATGTAAATAATACATGTTAATACTTAAAACTAATAAAGACATGGTATGAATAGTTAATATCACTATTATTCATAAATATGCTAAGGAATTTAAATTAGAAATTCCCAACCATTTAAAATATTGGCTGGTTTTGAAGATAATTCAAATTTAATTGAAATCAATATGATGCCATAAAGACAAAAAAAACAGCAATTTTCTAATAAATTTTGAACTGAGATAAATGAATATATATATATTGTACCAATCGGAATGAAAGTGAAGATCGAATCTAACCGCAAAAACAATATCTGCACTACAAGGGCGCCATCTAGGCATTTGAGCCTAGAAAAATTTATAAATTAGGCAGATACGCGCTGTTAAGATTCCACTTTCTTTAAATATTCCGACCGTTAGCCCAAGTCACTAGCTCAGTGGAGACGCAGAGATAAAAATCTATAAATTTTATATCTTAAATATAAAATAATAAAAGCCACTGCCAGAAATTAACACATAAAAATATTTATTTACGCACATATAAAATAATATTTAAATTTTGAGGAATAAATTTAACGTTTATAATTTTATATTGATCTTTAATTCTAAATTTAAGTAGATTGCAAATAATGAGTTTACTATTTATTTAGAGGGTCGAGTATGAATGGACTACATAGGTCTGCATTTGAAAGAAAAATATTCTTCCCTGATTTAACCTTAGGCAACAAATTTACGCAATTCCGATGACGCCAATCCATCTGATACATTCATGTATTCAATGTAGCATGATACGACAACACAAAATACTATATTGTCAGGAATGTACATCTGAACAATAAGTAGAAATAGAGAAGAGATTGACTCTCCACCAACAGGAATGTGACATCTGTTGGCAAGTAGATCAATAAACAAAAAACTCCATAGGAATGGACTGCGGTCTTCTGCCGACTTACAAACCCATCCATAGGCAAATAGAGGGTGTGTGGCGTATATCTATAATCCTGCCCGTAGTGGACCTCATACTACATCGACTAATTACACAAATATATCCAATCCATTGAACCAATTCAACTACGAAATGAATAACCTAAGATTACCCTCCCTTAATATAACTTTACAAACTATATAGCCATTCACGCCCGACTTAATTTTAACATTTAAATACGTTCGCACAGATTTGTTTAAAAATGTTGGGTATAGATCGATTACATAGATTCCACGGTCAAAAACATTTCAAAATAAACATAAACGATCAAAATACAAAATTATTGATACCGACAATCGCAGAGGGAAACTTATAAGTAACCCAATAGTATTCACCATAAGATACTTGCGTTGTCACCAATAACTTAAAAGACATCCGAATAAATACATTTTAGATACTCACCGTAAGGTATCATTATTTATCGAATGTCTATATATTTTGATCAAATATGAAAACCAAAATATAATTAACCGCAAACGAATCCATGCAAGCGTCTATAAACAACTTAAATTTCATACATTTAACCAATCTTTACAATAAGAAAAAAAAAATTTGAAATGATGTTTATCAATCGGAAAACATATAAAATTAAACATTATTAATTTGATTTAAAGACTTACAAAAGTCAGATAAGAGTCCGTTTTAACATTTCAGTTGGCTTGTTTATCAGTTTGTAAAACTTGACGAAAGTTCTTGATTGATTTTAACAATTGTTCATTTCAGATAGCTTATGGTAGAAGAGTCCAGGTTTCTGCTTTTATTAATTCCCGCAATGCCTCCGTTGGAAGGGAATGTTCTGGAGATGGCAATAGCTGGTTCAAAGTATCACAGTCTTTTCATTTTTTCTTTTTTTTTTTAATAGAGAGTGTGGTATGTGCGTCATACCTCATCTCTCAAACACAAACGCTGGAACTGTCCGAAAAAAACTGTATTTCCCTTTTTATATTATCCACCAGAATTCAATGAACAAAACGTCACTAGTCTATCACCTTTGTTAGGGTCCGAGCCAAGGCCTAGTGCTTCCATTGGTCAAGCTAAAATTTCTTTCTTCTCTTATCTAACTTTTCATCTGACTTTTTAATTACACAGCCTTTAGATAATTAATAAACATCATTTCCATTTACAGATTACAGGAATTAATTAATACCTGTTTTTACCTTAACCTACGTTATTTTTTTATTAAAATATTTTTATAAATCCTTTTTTTATAAAAAATACATTCAAACACCTTTTTTTAAATTTATTAAAAAAAATATTTTTACAGTTTAGCATCTGTGCGAATATATATACGTATAACAAACGTTTTTAATTTTAGCGTTTAGTTTTTTTTTACTTTTATTTTTAATACACTTATTTTCATATGCGAACTTAAAAGTTTTTATTTTAAATAAATGTAACGACATATTTATATATCGTTACAATATATATATATATAAAGGATATAAAAAATTTACAAATGGTCCATTAAAAAGAATTGAATGTTTACAGTTATTTAAGGAGACAATGATAAAGAAATCTTTAGAACAAAATAAAAGTTTTATAAGTATAAAGCAATATCTTGGTATTGGTAATATGAAAAGAGATACAACTTTTACAAAAATAAGAAAAGTCATCATGAAGTGTCTTGAAGAGTTTAACACAGAGGCATAACCCTCCATGCAGTAGTGCCACTCAGTGCAAGCCAGAGTAATCAATGGATGCAGGAAGATTTGTGCATAAAATCCCTACCTAGTGCCTACTCAACCAATATTTCCAGACTAGTTTCTAGCTTGTGGCCTTCATCAGTGAAGAATCATGGATCTGAAAACATGACATCTAGGTCATAGAATGTAATGCAACTCTCCAGTATCCACCTTTATCATTATTAGCTATCTATAAATCTTTGAGAATGGTGATCATATGATGGATTGAAGAGTTTTATAATGAATTATGTAGTAATAATGAAACAATAAAGTAATCTCTACAATTGCTAAATTTTCTATATTGCTATGTATTTTGTGGAAGGGATGAGACATACAATTAAATTATAAAGAAAGGGAAAGTTTTAAAAAATTGTTGAAATATTACTGATGCTTTAAATGACACTTATGATGAATGGAAGAATGCAATGATGAGACTAATATATAAAATGGTAATAATGAATATAAACCATTAAGCATCACATGATCACATTTTCTATACTCATAGTTTTGTAGTTAAGTAGAGATAAAAGGTGGTTGCTAGAGGGTTGTATTAGATCCTAAGATCTAGATGCAGTGCTCTCAGATCCAAAGCTCCTCACTGATGAAGGCCACAAGCCAGAAACTAGTCTGGGGATATTGGATGAGTAGGCATTAGATAGAGATTTTATGCACAAGCCTTCTGGCATCCACTGATTACTCTGTTTAGCACAGATGGCAATACTGTATGGAGAGTTTTGCTCTGTTTATCAATAATGAATATACTAAAAATTACAGAATTATCAGCTTCTATCAGTTTTATATAAATTCTTTACCTAAAAAATTTCAGTTTGCTTGCAGCAAATTTTGAATTCAAACCAACAAAATGAACAAACTGGAGTGTAAAGATGGGTTTATTACTGAAGATCATAACTAAATATTGATGAATGTCATGAGGGAAAAAACAAAGAATATGAGTTGCTATTATATTCGGAATATGGCATTTGATTCTATAAGTATTTCCACAGTTGTTAAAGTGTTGGATCATAAAGGTATCAATTCAGGATATTGAATGTTTGAAGAATATTTATAAAATTGCAATAGCAGTAATTAGATTATATGGTGTTATTAAAATGATTTAAAGGTTATATAACAGGATGATTTATGCCTTCAAATTTTTTGACCGTAGAATAAACGGAGATTTGTAGAAGCTGTAATTGAATTTGCAAGTAATCCTTCAGACTTATGTTTCAAAAAAATTATCAGATGAAGATAATCTATCTATTTAGGATTAAACGTAAATGCTAAAAAAGTCTTAAGTAATGTTCAATGGATTTTCTCAAAAGAGATATGATTGGTATTGATGAATTAGAAAAAGTTAGAAATTATAAATACCTTGGTCACTTTATTAATACAGATGGAAACATAATAAATGAAATTAATTATAGAAATAATTGGAGTGTTTTTGATAGAAATAACTTAATATTAAAAGGAAAGGTGTTTGTGTGTTTAAAAAGGAAGATTTTTAATAAATATATTATA
Source organism: Epiperipatus broadwayi (assembly GCA_028023455.1). Taxonomy (NCBI): domain Eukaryota; kingdom Metazoa; phylum Onychophora; class Udeonychophora; order Euonychophora; family Peripatidae; genus Epiperipatus; species Epiperipatus broadwayi. The sequence goes on along the minus strand of JAQFVV010002922.1, from coordinate 2,509 downwards.
TAAATCAATATTTTAACACAACTTATATATGTGATCACACAAAAGAAATTAACATTCAAACATGCGATGTTCAAAGTTAAAGTTTCAACTCTATGTACACTCACACATCAGTTGTGTTTTTAAAATTCTTACCGATGGATGAATGCGGGTAGTTTTAAAAACATTAAATTTGAACAGTGTATATTTGAAGGTTAATTTTCTTCTATGTGATTAAATATGGTTAAGGATTTATTATTCATAGTTTTGAGATTTGGATGCTTAGAAAAAATGAAATACAGTGTTTAGACTATGCAATAAAATATGAAAAGTATTTATATTAGGAATAACAAAAAGGGATCAAAAACTTAACACATGGGTGAGATAACAAACAGATGATAATGATTTTATTGAAAGAATTAAAATCTGAAGTGGAGCTGGGATGGATATATTTCAAGAAGAAATGATAGTAAATGAATAGTTGAAATCTTAAATCCGGATTCCAAAAGATTGTAAAAAGACCTAGAAAGTGACCACAAGTGAGATGGATGGATGAAATAAGAAAATGTGCTGAGGTGATGGGTCTGTCTAGAGATTGGAGAAACTGGATTAAACTAAAATAGAACTTCATCCTGCACTAGAATGATAATATTGAAATGATGATGATGATAATGACTAAATAATATAACAAATTGAAGCACTATCAAAATAAATGAATTAATAGATATCATAGATAGTTCTTTTAAAATTTAACGTTTGACTTTGACATTGATGTTTGCTAGAAATATGAAAGCATTGGCTTATATCACCCTAAGCTAGGGAAACTAGTCTGTATATAAACTATAAGTAGCTAAATGAACAATAATATGTATACTATATATAATATGCAAATTTAATTCCACTCAACATTTTTTAACACTTTTTATTGTTTCATTGATTTTCACTTATGGTCTAAAGCATATAATTTTTGTAACCTTGGGCAAATTTTAAATTTTAGTGTATCCGTGCATTTAAATTGTAATTTATTGATTTTGGTCTTTTTTTAATAATCAAAGGCATCATTTTAAAGTTTATAAAAAAATCTTTTATTAATAATTAATTAATTATTAATAATTTTTTATATTTAGTCTTCACTGTTTTATTTACATTTTAAATTTTAATAAAATATTTTTCTTTGTTTATTAGTACATAATAAAGAAATAATTCCAGTGCATAACTCTATCTGAAATAAATATCAAATCACTTCAAACGTTAAGGTGCAGACATTTGTATATTTATTCACAGAGGGCTATGAAAAATTTCTTAACGCTTGAAGTGATTTGATAATAATAAAGTATTAGATTTCATACTGACTCAGTAATTTTATAACAATATTCCAGATTTTTTTAATAATTAACTAATAACTTGGTTAGCATAAATAAATATAGAACTCCTTCTGTTTAATGCCAAGCAGATTATACTTCATGTTTGGAATCAAAGACAATCATTATTTTCAACCCCATTAATGAACAATTATAGGATAAAGATTTTCCAAATTTAATTTAGTTTCTTTGATATGTAGCCTCTATACTCCACATCACATCAACAAATATCCTTAATTTATCTACATATCTCACATGGTCTCATTCTAGATCTTTTATAATGTATGGGATCCAATTTAAATCTTCAACTGTCCATTTATCATATTTGGTAATATTACATCCAGACCAGTTTCCTTTTCAGTCTTTTACATTTTTCAAGATCTCAGTATTAAACAATTGTTTTTTCAACCAATTATTTAGCTTTTCATTTCTTCATGCTATTCCTAACATATCTCCTTATTCCACTGAGTATTTGAAATTTCTATATTGTTCTCCCCCCAAGTGTCCAGTTTATATATAAAAAATTGATGAAGAACATTTAGGAAGAATCTTCTATTTTGAACACATAGGCATATTTGCATTTAATATTACATTAAGGGTATTTGATATGGGTAAACAATATTCTACTAAAAATAGTTATAATGCTTGTAATTGTAATTTTAAAAAAAATATATTGTGATAGTACTTTAGAAAATGGGAAGTTTGTCTTCTTTCAAGCCTAAAATATGTCTGTGTAAAGAGGTGTGGAAATAAATGCTTAACAGATTTGTAGGTCAAAGTGTGTTCATGGTAGTAAATAATCATTAGGGATGTTGTTTTAAGACTTAGGCTTCTTAATGTAGCTAAATCTAAATCTTCATATTTAAACTTATATCACAAACACCACTAAGTATTTTTGTATCATTAACATAAGTTACTATATAGAGAGATTAACCCAATAAAATAAATTCATGGCATTCTTAAAATACAGTCCATAATCTCATAGGCTTTTGAAGATATTACACTAATTTTCAATGCTTTTAGAGTTTTCATGGAACAAACTTATATTTTTGAAGAAAAAAGTTTAAATCCATGAATCTATCTACCAAATGCAATAACCTATTACACTGATGATGGGATATTTATTTTAAAAATCCAATATATATATATATATATATATATATATATATATA
>JAQFVV010002921.1:0-17106 GCA_028023455.1 Epiperipatus broadwayi | reverse complement strand
TGGATATATTGACATGTCCATGTGTGTTGTGAGTGAGGTGTATATTTTTTTTTTTAGCAAGAATTTTATTTACATGTATTGTAGTATGGCTTTGTTAGTTTTTGTATGTATTGGTGGGTGTTGTGCATGGGTTTGGTGATGATGATTTTTTGGGGCAGATATTTTGCTGGTGCCATTAATCAGGAGGGTGATACAAGTATCTTGTGAGTGTGATGTATGTTCGAAAGATAGTATGTTGATGAATGATTGATATTTTTTTTGACTCTTATGACTATCTTTAATTTTATTTAGTATGATGTAAGTCTCTGAGAATAGGAATTTGGTAGTGATTTTTCAAGGAGTAAAAGTTTGATTGTTTTTTCTAGATGAATGAATAAGTTATTTGGAGCCTGAGAAATTTTTGTCAAATAGTTTGGCAACAAGATCTGAGAATGGGCATGGATTGAATTGAAAGTGATTTAAGTAATGAATTATTGCTGTGTAGTAGCATAGATCAATACGTATGGCATGCTGTTGATTATAGAATGTTACTGAATCTGCAGCAACAAATCCCTGAGCACTCATGAGTGACAAAGGTTTCATTGATGTAACCATTTTGTATTGAAATTTTTCATAACTTAAGTTGAAATCACCCATTAATATTGTGACTGGCTGTGAGCTGAGAGTTTATTGAGTGAATTATATATGCTATTATGCTGGGGCCTGGGAGTACATACACAAAAATAATGTTGAGTAATAATTTGATGCTGGAATGTAATGATTAGGAGATGTGAGTCCCAATGTAAATAATTTTGAGGTTGAAAAATTGCAGTTTTGGGACTATAATTATGTCTGTGCCTGCTGAAGGTGATGATGTGCCCTGGAGTATGTGGCTGGGTTAATTTGTGATCCATTATAGATTTTTGTTCTAGGAGTCCTAGCATTTGTGTTTGTATGATGCTAAGCCATTTATTGAGAGTGATATATTTTTGCTGTTGATTTAATGCTCTCTGACATTCAGCACTGCTATTTTAATTTTCATTAACTGAGTAGCTGGATTGGTTTTTATTTTTTGTTGTGGTTGTTTTGGAGCTTTACATTGTGTATTTTCACTGTTTTGTTTTATTTCCATTTGGTTTTGATCTGTTTTGTTGGCTTTTTTTATATCATTCTTCTAATTGTTTTTTGTATTGGGTGTTTGTGTGTCTTGTGCTTCTTCAGCTTGTAATTTTGTGGTTATTAACTGGTTTTTGAATAAACTTGTAATTTGTATTGGGTGTTTGTGTGTCTTGTGCTTCTTCAGCGACGCTCTTCCGATCTGTTATTAACTGGTTTTCGAATAAACTTGTGATTACTTCCATTGGACTTGAGAATAATCAATGATTGGTGAATCAGAGTTATCATCATCTGTCTTCACTTTCTTACTTTCTGCTTGGATTGGGTTTGTTGTTTGCATTGTTTTGCTATGGTTGCTTAGGAGTAGTAGTATCTCCATAATTTCTATGGCTGTCTTATTGGTAATAGTATGCTGTGATTTTATCCATTGCACAATTAAATTTTGGCATATATATGCTTTAACTGTTGTGTTATTTTTGGCTTGGCTTCCACCTTTCTTTTGATCATGTTTCTTGGTTTGGAGTTTTGTTGTTTTTTCTGTGAACAAATCTCGGCATAAGGTCTAGGCTTAGTATCTCTGCTTTTTTGTTGTTATTATTTCTTTATATGGTTTGTTCACTGCTATCCTTGGCAATGACTATCTTTTTTCTTCTGTTTGCATATTAGTATTGATATTTTTGTTGTTTTTGTAAGTGTGCATTTTGATTTCTGGTCAAGTTCTGGCCATTTGGACATTGTGCAGTAACATGCCCCCTGTTTAAAGAAGAGTAATACTATGGTTTCAGGCCTCTAATATATAGAGTGAGCAATGCTTCCTATTCAGGATTTGTGTTGGTATATCATCTAAATCAGTATCTGGATACAGTTTATTCTAGACTTGTAATTGGTATTGGAGTGTCTTTCCAGTATATAGTTTTGAAGATAATGACTTTGCCAAATGGTTTCATCATCCTTTGGGAGTCTTGTTTTTTGTATCCCAGGTATGTGTTCTTAATTCTGAAATAGAATTGTGGTAGTTTTGATCTCTAGTGATTGTGGTAGTTTTGATCTATAGTGATCAGTGTGCAGTTACCCAATGATTTGACTTGTCTTTGAAATCTTTCACTTTGTGTGATTTCATAAAATTCCAGTAAAGGTACCTATCATTGGGATATTCTGCAATCTGTTGTATTGTGTCCCAGAATACATTTAATGTTATTGCCTCATACAGCAACTCATTTGGGAATTTATATAATGAAATGTTACTGTCTGTTGCTGACAACATCCATGGACTGGGGGGGGGGGGTATTTTGAATGTTGCAAAGAGATGCTTTGGTATGGATTTATTAAATAATTTAGTTGTAATGTTCAATTTTTCTTCATTTCCAGACAATTTCTGGTAGATTTTAACTTTCCTGTTTTTTAATTTCTAAATTATTTATATCACTATTGGTTGGTTTCCTATACCTGGGATTGATCTTTTGAGAGATGGGTGCATTGCTTTTTTTATCTCTTTGCTAAAATATGAATTAAATTGACTTTCAGAATTGACTATCAGTTTTTTGTTAGGATAAATGAATTTATTTTCTTTTTCCTTTGACCATGTTTACTAGTCCATTTGTGTATGTAGGCACAATTGTCCTCAAAACTGTAAATTGTTAATAAATAAATAAATATGAATGAATCTGCTTAGTGCTTTCGAAGGGTCCAGCCTTCATAATCGCAGCTTATCTGTTAATGAGATTAATGATATGCAAATTTGTGTTGATTATGCTAGACCAGTGGTGCCCAACCTTTAACTTGACGTGAGCCAGTTGAGAATTTAAAAAAATTTGGGAGCCACAATTATATATTACATTTTTCATATTACATTTATAAACATGGTACTTGGGTACTAAACCTGCAATGTAGGGAGATAGGTGGGGGGACGGGGGACGGCCTATTCACATTGGTATCAATCCGCCGTTTCTAATGTGGCCAAAATAACGTGTACATGGATCTTTCTCGATGAAAACATCAATATATACAGCAAAATATATATGTGTACATGAATCTATCTCGATAAAAACAACTATTTACAGCACTAAACATCAATATATATATATATATATACAGCAAAATATATACGTGTACACGGATAAAAACAACTGTTTACAGCACTAAACAACGATATATACAGCAAAATATATATGTGTACATGGATTTATCTCGATAAAAACTATTTCCAGCACTAAACACAATATATATACAGCACCAAACCAAACGTCTACAAGGATCTTTCTCGATAAAAACAACAATATATACAAGAGCACTAAACACAATATATATATAGCACCAAACCAAACGTGTACAGCAAAAAAAAAAAAAATGGTGTAATATGTTAAAAAGAAAAAAAAATGTAAATACATTTTATTTATTAAAAATTTGGTAACATACATATAAATTACAATTACAGGAAAAATATATTTTATTTAATGTGAAACCTGACACTGCATATCGTTATTGTTTGTATTGTAAAAATGTTTATTTTTTTAGTGTGTGCATGAGCCATCAAGGAACATAAAATATTTTATCAATTTTTTTGAAGAGTGCAATTCGAGCCACATTAAACAGTTACGCGAGCCACATGTGACTCGCGAGAGCTACGGGTTGGGCATCCCTGCACTATGGTGTCCATTTCCTTGATAAAGCATAGCATGTGTTCTTCCTATCGATGGCATCTTTGTCTCTGGAGATGAAGAAGACTTCCTTAACTTTTCTTTTGAGATCATGCCTCTCTCTGCACATAAGTATGTGATTGTCTGGTACACACTCATTCTGATATATGTTGTTATGCTGAATAAAAACCAAATAAATGGAGGGTTGAATGAGAGCTCTGTTATATGAGTATCTCTGCTGTGACAACCAAGTAGATAAGGATGCTCTGCTTTCTCCATAGTTTAAGCCTTTGCAGTTGTTGTTGGGACATGCAATATTGTATACTGTGTGGGGAGTCTGTAAAAGTGGGATTTGATCTTTGGTGTTATTGATTAAGTTGTTAGAATGGGGGGGGGGGTGAAAGCAAAGCTTATATCTGTTATTGAGGCTAGAAATGCAATTTACTATGCAAATTGGAGATATATGAAAGCAGCAGTCTATGTTTATCCTGTTTGCTGTGAGCATTGTGATTTTTATTCTGGAAATAGTAAAATTCTTTTATCAATGGTGCTTTGCTTGAATCCCAGATTCAGTAAGTCATCCCTGTATTTTGTTAATTTGGCTTTGGTGTCTGCTTTAATTCTGCATAATAGCTTGTTCCTGTATAAAAACGATGATAAGCCAGATAGTTTGTGCTCCATGGGTGCATTAGAGAGAGGGTGTATGTGGCACTTGATCTCTAAAGGTTTGATGACCATATTTAACTTGTTGATGTGCATTTTTAACTGTGATGTTCACAACAATGTGCTGGTTTCCCATTCAATTTTGATTTGTGTGATGACTTCTAGAGTAGTGGCGATGACTATGTCATCCACACATCTGGTGTATATCAGAAGGCATGCATGGTTTAAACCAGGTCTTTTTCTCATAATAGTTGAGAAAGGTGCTGGTGATTATGCCACTTAATGGCAAGCCCATGGGATATTCTTGCTTCATGAGAACCATTTGTCTCTAAAGATCACCATGATGTTGTTGTTCAACCAGCATAGAAAATCAACAATGAAGTCTACTTAAGGTTGAGCTGTTTTTTTTTTGTACCAAAAGTTCATTTTTAACGATTTGAATTGATTTCTCTCTATTAACCAAGCCATATAGTTCAGTGATATCCATGGTGGCCAATTTGATGTTGGGGCTAAGAACTAAATCTTTGATGCTGGAGGCAAATTCTGAGTTTGATTTGGTGTATGATCCAAAGCCCAATGTCTGCATGAGTTTGTTGTTTACCCATTTGGCTGTCTCTGTGTAATGTGCTCCACTGAAGTTCAGCATTAATAGGACCAGTGTGTTATTCTTGTGTGTTTTGGCACTTCCAAAAATCCTGGGTGGAAGTGATGATGATGGGATGGACTATGATATTCCGACTTTGTGAATGCTTTGTTGCAATGTTTTTTTAGGAATGAAAGAGATAAACTTCTCTCTATTGTTGGCAATGCTAAAATGTTCAACTTTATGAAAGTGTAATTTGTTGATTTGTAGGTTAATCTTATCTATATATTCTTGTGTGTGCATTAACATGAATCTGTTGCCTTTGTCTTCACGCATACGTGTAATTCTTTCCAATTCAAGGAATTGTCTGGTTCTTTTTATTTTTATATCCCATTGCTTGGTATATGATTATAACATTGTGTGTCTCATTGTGGCATTGATTTGTACTATATATTCATCTTTTTGAGGTTCTTGGGTGAAGCCAGCCTCTATGTCCACTACTAACTCCATGTCCGAGCAGGTTGGCACAGCACAGACATTCATATAATAGAGCTTTCAATAACCCCCTCCATTTGTTCAGTTTTTATTCAGCACCAAAATACATACCAGCATGAGTGTGTACCAGACAATCCCACAATTATGTGCAGAGAGAGGCACGATCTCAAAAGAAAAGTTAAGGAAGCCTTCTTCATCTCCAGAGACAAAGACGCCATCAATAGGAAGGACACATGCTATGCTTTATCAAGGAAATAGAATGTCTAGCATAATCAACACAAATTTTCATATCATTAACTTTATTAACAGATAAGCTATGATTATGAAGGCTGGACCCTTCGAAAGCGCTAAGCAGATTCATTCGTATTTATTTATTTATTAATAATTTACAGCTTTGAGGACAATTGCGCTACACACGCAAACGGATTAGTATATATATTCCCTCAAAGTAAAAAAAAAAAATATTTGACCATGTTTGTAAATGTTGGCTTGTTTTTTCTTTTTTTATGGCTTTCATTGGCACCCCCCCCCCACTGTTAATTAGGTCATATGATCCTTGATCCTCCATGCTTGCGTTGTTAATTTGTTGAAGAATTTGATTGGTAATTTTTAAATTCTCTCTTATTATTTCAACCAGTTTATACCTTCTAATAATACTTAATTTTATTTTCAAAACAAGCATCAATCTTTTCAGGTTATTTAAAGTTGGACAATTTAAATACTTTCTGATTTGTCATTTAAGATCACTTGCTTCAGAGGGTAAGCAACAAATTTAAGCAGAAAGATGTAAAGAATGAAACTCCAGTTGATTTGACATATTTCTCTTTTTCAAAGTTTTTACTCAGTCAGAAATTGATTCAGAAATACCGTGTTTTGTAGTATAGTTATTCTTAAAGCTATTCTTAAAAATATTAATATTATTCCATAAAAAAATGAGAAAGACCTAGGCAATAGAGATTTTTGCTTTAAAATATTTCAATTGTCTATAATGTTTTTTTCATTCTATTCTCTTTGTTAGTCTAACTTATATTTAAAATCAGAGCTGAATGATCAAATTAGTTCATAATTATTTTTATTAATTTATCACTGACAGACAGAATAAAAGTTCATAGCCAAAATTTTAAAACAAACAAAATCTGTGATAAAACTATTAGCTAAGATGCTGTAATGCACTTATAAAAATATATTACATAGTCTTAGAATTTTTATGCCATGCCATTCCACAATTTAAAGCACAAATAATACTGTCTTATTTAATTATTTTTATTAATCTCTTGCAACAGTAATTTTCAATCCAGTAAAATTTTTAAATATTTAGAGTCATGTTTATTATTTTATCATTTATTGCATGCCATTTTTTGATTAATTAAAAAGATTTTAGAATGGGAAGTTTTTATTTTTAAACATTTGCGGTTTGTGGAAGACTATTTAAACTTTAGGGTCCCAGGCGTTTTTTTAATAGTATTTTTAAAAATTATTGTTATACTAATATAATTGCTACTTAATGTCCAGCAGGGTGTAGTGACAGTCTTCAAATGCTTAACTCTATAATTTTTAATGTTCAAAATTTTTTGGAATTTTCGGCAACAAATTTTTTAGGGGGGTGGGGGTGGTAATATATGAGGAACCAAATAGTTATCTCCAAAACTTTTGTAATTTTGACAGTTTTTTTAAATTTATTAATTATTGTGACAATTTCAGCTTGAGTTATTGTTCTCACAATCAAAACTATTTGTAAAGACCATGAAATGCAAAATATCATTCATCACCTTTATCATGTCAAATTTATTTTAGCACTACAAATTCAAAGGAAAATATTTTGATATTACTTTGAATGAATAAATTTTGACTTCTAATAGAGTTGGACAAATGATAATGATGATTTAATATGTTTATTGCAGCTTCCGTTTATAACAAAATAATACTAGAAACTTTTAAAAATAAATCTTTTAGTAAAATTTCACACATGCACTGCCGAATTATTTCAATAATATACTTTGAAGTTTTGTAAGAATTTTAGAACTTCAAGAAAATGATAGGACTGCAAGATAAACAATTCGTTAACAACTGATTTGTTCGTTTGAATATTTTGTGCTTGCAGTGATTTGAAATTCATAAGTTTAAAATGTAGCTTTTATAAAATTCACCTTCTTCTATGTTGTTATATTAAAACAATTTCAGTGTTTTTTTTTATATTCCTGAACTTGTAATATTTGTAACTTAAGATCTTTCAAATAATTAAGTCTTGTTATTTTTGCACTGAAGCATGTTATTTTCATTAACTATTCTAGATTTGCTTTGCAATATCTAAAAAAGAACTATTCTAGATTTTGAAGCCACTCCTTAAACTGTTGAGATTTTATCAAAAACAATGTACACGTTAAGCTACTGAGAGTAACTGAGGAAAAGTTTATTTTACATGAGTCTTATGATTTATGATAACAGGCTATGAACAGCGCCCCACTTTTTCTAGCATTTGCTATTTTTAAAAATGTTTTTTTTTTATTGTATCGCTAAATTTACAAAAATAAAATAAACTCACATTTCAGTGGTTTTTAAAAATTATTTATTTTATTAATTACTATTTAATATAAATATTGTTTTTGTTCTGCTTCTTTTTATCACGGATCCAGATAATTTTGATGAAAATAGTTATGCAAACTATACACTATTTCACTTTTTTATAATTAATAGATTTTAAAACTTCAATATTTTAAAATAATAAATTCAATGAAATATGGAAAGAAGTTAAAAAAAAATTCCAAATAAATAAATAAAATTATATTGACATATAGAACCTTCATGCCTGTGGAGGTTTTAAAGAAGTACTTCAACTATTTTTGATTAATCTTTACATGTGAACAATTTTTTTTCCTAGGTGAATTATTTTAAAAATTCATTAGAAAATCAATTAACACCCTATATTTTGGAAACTTATGTTCACATAAGTGTCGAAGTATAACTTTGTGAAGCAAAAACATTCCAGGATTGCAATTGTTCTCATGTTAATATGGTATGTACAGTAGTTTAATTTTAAACCTTAGTGAACATACCTTTTGTAAATTTTTACTGTATGTAATTTTTTTCCAATTTTATAAAAGAAAAAAAATATTTTTTTTTTACAAAGTATTTCATTATTTTTTGTGATGTGCTTGCTTTATAAGAAAAAATGATATATATATATTTATATTATTTCCATATACATATTAATAAATTATTATTATTATTATTATTATTATTATTTTCATCATCATCATCACCACTACCACTACCACCACCACTACCGCTACTACTACTACTACTACTACTACTACTACTACTACTACTACTACTACTACTACTACTACTACTACTACTACTACTACTACTACTACTACTACTACTACTACTACTACTACTACTACTACTACTACTACTACTTTTCAAAGAACTTTATTAAGCAATCAACAGTTACATAGCTTATTACATATAGTATGATACATGAATTTGATACATTTAGTATAGTAACAGAGTTATAATGACATGTACATAAGAGATATACAAAAAATATAAATGAGCATTAAAAAAAATTACTAAAAGAAATGATATATATATACATGAGAAATTAATTGGACAATTAGGTACTTCTTAAATTAGAGTACATAAAAATATGCATGAGCATTAAAAATATTATTAAAAACAAAATTTATATATATACAAGAGAGTTTAAATGGACAGTCAGTTAAAAAAAAAAATACTAATATATATATATATATATAAATAATATATATATATACATGAGAAATAATATGGACCATCAGTTACTTTTTAAATTAGAGTACATGTATACCGAAAAAAATATCTCAAACTGGAGAAAAATTATGTAAGTTTATTCAGATCTCTTTTTCATCATCTCACTGGGGCGACAAAAATGGGATGTTATTACTTTGTGCTAAGATCTAAGGTTTTTATTCATTAAAGACCAAATGTCTTGAAAAACTTTTTCTGATGTAATTTTTTTGTCTCTTTCTCTAATACTTTCCAATTTGATTGAAAAGGTGTTTGGGTGTCTTCTAGGGTTATTATTGTACATGAATGTACATCTGGTGTGCATCATAGTGCATACAGAATAAAAGTGCTTGCCCGAATTTGTGCATATATACCCTTACTGAATGTTTTAAATAAATAGTGCATGTTGACATGCATGTTATTAAATAGTCTAGGGATTGCTATCCGTATGTTGTCAAAGCATTGACAGTCAAAGAATAGATGAGCTTGTGTTTCCATTTCTCTGTGACAAAGTGTGCATTGAGCATCTACTCTCTTGCACTGTCTTTTATATTTATAAAAATAAAGAGTAGGGAGGCATTCCAGATTTAGTTTAACTAAAAAGTCAAAGAATTTTGGCTCCAAGTTCCAAAACCTAAATTTTCTAATTATTTGACGGTTATTGAGATTTAAAATTGACTTACACTCATCATTAATTGAATGTGGTTGGAGGAGTGAATGGACTTCCTAATATCTATATTTATTCAGGGGAGGGTGGAAATGGAGGTTATCAATGGAGAGCAAAGGGTCAATAAGGTTTTTCCAATAGCCTTTTAAAGGTGGTGGTCTATCAGTGGGTGTAATTTTGAATGTAGGAGCAATTTGAGGGAATAATTTAGTAATAGATGAGATGAGGTTTAGTGTTTTCTGTATTCTAAATGTGTTAACTGAATGGAGTCCCATCCCATTTATGAATTAGTTGACACTGAAGTTTTCTGATCGAGATGGAAACAGTACGTTGACCCCATAAAAGTCTTCTGAGCATTGAGTAGATATATGTGAGAAAAGCTTTTGGGTATATAACTACTGGAGTATAATATATAATTTTTGTATTGATTAGCATGTTGAATAGTGATACTTTTGTGTAAACTGAGAGATAAGTTTTCATGAGCGAGCTCGTTATATTTTCAATTTTTATTTTGAGTATGTTCTGGATTTTTACTTGCATTGATGCATTACTCAGATGGCATGGGAAACCCAAAAAAGGGGTAGGCTTTCCTTTAAAGAAAGGATTCTGGATAGGCTATCCATTAAAAATTTTACATGCACATGATTTATCAGCATTGAATTCAAGTTTATATTCCCTTGAGTATTCTTCCAGTATTTGCAACAGCATTGGCAGATATTTTTTATTTGGCAGGAACACCGTGATATCATCCATGAAGGCTAAGCATGGTATGTTGGTATTTATTCTCAAAATGTATATGCCAGGTATGCTTTTTTCAATTTTGTTCAAGAGTGAGTTTATATATGTTGTGAATAAGATGGCACTTAATGGAGATCCTTGTGGAATGGAGCAGTAAGGGTTGAAGGAAGGTGAGTACTTTCCATTCATTGTAATGTGTATTTCTCTATTAATCAAGAGGTTGTTAATGATGTATAGTATTGATATAGGAATTGGTGTATCTACTAATACATCAATAAGTTTTCCAATTGGAACTGTGTCAAAGGCAGCTTTAATGTCTAATTGAACAGCCATTGGACTATGTTTTTTCCTGTTTCTTATGTCATCAATAATTGTTTTGAATAGGATCACAGCTTGTCCGGTAGATGATCCTTTTTTTGAAAACTGCCATCTCAAGATCATTGGTAGGATATGAGGTTCAATTTTGTCTTTTATTACAGATTTAAGGATTTTGATTCCAAGGGGGCTCATAGATTTAGGCCATATGTTTTTGACAGTCGAGATTTTTTCTGGTTTTTTGTGAAATGGGACTAGTAGTATGGGATATAGGCCTTCAAAGAGATATAGTTCTTTTGCTAAAAAAATTGCCAATCTTTACAAGTATTTGGAAATAAAGTGTCCAAGATGATCATACACAAATTTAGGTATACCATGTATTCCTGGGTGACAAGAGTCAGGTATATCTGCCATTTTCTTAATGAATTTTTCTGGAACAAATAAAATGTCATCTTCTTCTGCTATTCCAAAATAATGTGGCTTTGGATGAAATCTTTCACTACCTTGAAAGGCATTTTTAAAATGTAGATATAATGAGTTAAGAATGTTATTACCAGATACCACCTCATTTTGAATTTTAAGTGCACTAGGGACTCTAATTTTTGGGGGTTGACCCAATGCCCAGCGAATGTATTGTCTTGACCATGTATGAGGTTTGTTTAAATATATTTTTCTTTTTTTAATAGACAGATATTCTCCGAGTGTTTTGCATGTGGAAAAATAAGCTTTTCTCAGAGCAGCAATTCTAGAGTATTCATCAGCCTTCAATGTAGAGTAAATAATTCTCTTGTGCAGCTCATCAGCAAGTACTAGCAATTTTGTCAGTGGGGAAGAAATCCGTGTAATATGGTTAATTGTGTGAGAGACAATATTCACAAAAGAAATCCATGATTGTGGAGGATCCAAGACTAGCTTCATCATTTTGAAGATTGCTATGTAGATTTCAGAAAACAGAAATTCTGTGGTTCGATTTGGAAGTAAAATTCGGATTGTTTTATTAGTTGATAATTGTGTTTTATATGATAAGTCAATGTTTATGGTGACAAATAATGCTAGGTGGTTTAATAGTGTTGAGTTATTGAAAGATATTTTAATCATATGATGAAGCATAGGAGAATAAAAGACGAAGTCAATCAGTGAAGAATGTCTACCATTGTTAAATGATACTGTATTATTTGGTAGTCTCCACTTATCAGAGGAAATGTGAGTCTGTGAAGCCATTTCTTAATAAATTGCCCATAAGACATGTTGAAGTCCCCTAATAATAAACATGGATATAGTGATGATGCAAGGAGGGAGTTAATTGTCAATACTAGCCTATTTACTATTGTCGGTCCTGGTGGTATATATACAAAAACTATGTTTAGAACTATGGCTTGATGATTTAATGTGATGATCATTATATGAGAGTCCATGTAAAGTATTCTAAATGATTCGAATGGGCATGTTTTATTGATAATTGCACTCATGCCTGCTGATGGTGTAATGGATGTTCTTGAGAAAATAGAGAAACCATGATTATGTAAATAGTCTGATGGTTCTATACATGAGCTGTCATATATTTTTGTTTCAAGCAAACCAAGTACTTGGGGTTGAGTAATACTAAGCCATTTAGAGAGGTCCATGACTTTTGCCACAGAGTTTAAACCCCTTACATTAAAAGCCCCAATTTTTACTTTCATATTGATTTATAAGAAATTGTATACAATACTATGACAAAAGCAAAATGGTTATGCATACTACTCACCCTTCATCTCTTGATCATAATCCGTGTCATTGGCAAAATACCCTAACTCTGATAAATCATGCTGGCTCTGCATCTCAGGAGAGATTGAACAAGTTGCATTTTTGGAAGCTGGGTTTAGACCTTCATCGAGAACTGAGCAGGGTGTGATTTTGTTGGCTTCATTTATTAGATCATTTTGTAAGATATTTGCAATCTCATTGTTGAGGTTTAAGTTGGCAATTTTTATTTTTTTGTGTTGTATATGTAAGTTGATAGTTTCTTCTTCTTCACTGGAATCTTGTGATTGAGTCCCTTTTTTTGGTACATGCTTCTTGCGTGAGGGCCGACCCGGTTTTCTCATTTCCGTGGTCCTGATTGTGTTAATATGTGACAACCTTAGCACTGTTTCATCCATGATAAGTGTGGGTTTTTTATTTTTAATATAACTTTGTACTATTCCATCCATGATATTGGTAGATGTTTTATTTCTTATGACAGTGGTACTTGAATTTTCTGCGTCTTTTAGTATGTCATCCATATCGACTTTAGTTATATTTTCTGCTTCTAATTTACTTTCAAAGTTAATAAGTAAATCATTAGTTTCTTGCATATCTGTTTCACAGGTTGCATTGTCTTTTGTTCTATTCTCTGGGCAACTTGGTGTGTGTGTGTTTATCTTATTACAATGTATGCATCGTATATTAATACAGCTGTTTGCCAAATGACCTCTTTGGCCATACTGGAAGCATTGAGATTTTAATGTTTAGCGGTTCCACATTATTATGCAATTTAACTTTGTACTCATAGTTATTGCTATAGACTGGGATGGGGGTATCTTTCCGGTAAATTGGTTGGAAGTGTATCACAGTTCCAAACGGTTCAATTAATCTTTTAAAATCATTGACAGTATAATTTAAAAAAGCATTTTTCAAGATAACCGAAATAACATTCTGTCTATTCTGGTTTATTATTATAAGCGCGTAATTGCCGAGGGTTTTGATTTTTTTTAAAAAAAGATTTCTTTGTTCTGTTTAAAGAATTCTAGAATTAGATATCAAGAGTTGGGGTGATCCTCTATTCGTTGAATACTATCCCATAAATTGTTGCAGGTAAGAGCTTCATATAATAATTCCTTAGGGAATTTATATAATGAGCAGTTCAGATCAGTAATTGCTATGATGACAGACTGTTCTGTAAAGAATTGTTTAAAAGAAGCAAACAGGCCCTTTGGCACCATATCATTAAAATTCTCTGAGATGTTCTGCAGTTGATCATCCGTCCACATAATTGGGGAGCTTACTTGGTTTTCTTCATTTGAGGTGGCTTTTAAATCCAATTCTGCTATATCTGCTGTCGTTGTTTTCCTAAATCTCGGATTTGATTCTAATTTCTTATTTATAAAGAAAGCGTTTTTATTTGAAACTTTATTTTTAGCTAGAGATTTAGTAATGTCAGCATATGTGGGTGGATTGGCTTTGGACTAGTGGCGGCCATGTTAATATTATTGCCAGCCGCCAACAGCAAAGGTGAATTAATTACAGATGTATACTCAATACACACAATATATATATATATATATATAAGTACTTGCCTTCATCTTATTCAGAAGTAAGTCACAATTTTGAGGGTTTAACTCCAGTAAAAATATGATTAATAAATGATAGTAGTTAGACGTTCATTCACAATGATCAGAGCATACTCGCGCATGCACACTTTTCTATTATTATTATTATTATTATTATTATTATTATTATTATTATTATTATTATTATTATTATTATTATTATTATTATTATTTCATTTTACACCTAAATTTTTATTGATGATCATTTTATATCATTGATTTGCTTTTGATATGGAACAAGATATAAATTACTCTGTTTAGCACAGGGTGGCACTGCTGTATGGAGAGAGTTTTGCCTTGTTTATAGACCAAATTATCTGAAGAATGCAAACTACTGGTAGTAATTAAAGGTTTTTAAAGACAATTCACTATGTTGGCAATCTGTTATTTTATCCTTTGTTATTTTTGAAACCCTTTTATTAAAATTTATTTAAAATTATTGGATAATATATAAGGGAGTTTTATTTCTCTCTTTTTGTAAATCAATTCATCAAGATTAATTACAAGTATTCTTCAGTTAATGTATTGTGTGCAGTCTAATAGAATGCTCTTTATTTTTTCTCATGTTGCAAATGTGCAAGGCTGTGTATGTAACTGTTTTAGCAGTATTTTACGTTTAAATTTTTTAAATAAAATGTAAGAACAGGTTTTAAACAGTTTGTTCATTCAAATATTCAATTATGATAATAATATATGTTTTGTGATAACTAGGACTGAAAATTCATTAAAAAGCCATTTAGTTTATTTAAGAAAAAGCTTTCATTATAATTTTTCATTATTATAAAGCACGGTCTGTTATTGATCACATTTCAATGTAAGCATTTATTGGTACTTACAGTTTCTAATCAATTAGTATGGTATTGCTTTTATTATTTCAAACTTATGGCTACTTAAACTAAATTTTGTTTTTTTTAACAATATTGAATTGTAATTTTTATCGCTAACAAATATATCTTTTGCATTCTTGCAACTTGTATTATTTTCGCATTTTTAGTTTATTTTACTTTTTTTTTTCGTTTCTCACTGCATTTCAGCTATCCTTTAAAAAAAAGACACTCTGCTTTTGAAGCTTTGTTAATTTTGTTGACCTTATCTAATTTCTTATTTTCTGATTCCAATATTTTAAATTTAAATTTCTTTGGTTTATTATTTTTGCTTAGAGTTAAGAATAACAAATTCATTGTCGAAAGATATATTATCAACACCATTTTTATTCTTTATTACCTTATTCATATTTTCATCATTGGAATATATTTTCAGACTCATTATACCATAAAAGTAATCTAATATGACATTTTCTTTAAATTTTATTCTTTAGAGAATACAATTATTTAGATTAGACATATTATGTAAAACTATTAAACGTTTTCATTAATATCTTGAAATGAATTCTACTTAACATTAAGCATAATAAGGATTTTAAGATAAGAATTTAGAGATGTTGTGCAGACTTTGAACGTTATTTAGATATTGCATTTGAATATGTCTTTACTCGGTTCATCTTTATTAAAACAAGACTACAATTTATTTTAGCATACTTAAGCATATATACTAATATAAATTGAAACGTGCCATTGGACTTTACAATAAAGAATTTAAAAAAAATTAATTATGCAACCATTACAAATTGAAACTTCAGATCTTATTTAGAGGATGTTACTGACTCCAATTTTAATGAATTTTTTTAAGTTAATTATTTGCCAAGTCTATTTATTTTAAGTTTTTTCTCCAAATACATAATTTTGATGTTATCAGGTTTAAACAAATAACCAGTTTTCTTTTCGTGTTCTAAATATACAGAATTATACACACTTTTGTTTTTAGCTCTTTTTGAAGGTGAATATGCGGAGCTATTTTAGAGTTTAAATTTGATCGTGTCTCACCATATTACAAACTGACAATTCAGGCATAAATCAATTATATTTTATCGTTATTTTCAAGCTTAGTCTATTTTTTTTTTTTTAAAAAAAAAAAAGGATATGAAAACCAATATTAAATCCTTTATTTATAATATAAACTATTTTTCTATGCAATTCAGAAATATAAGACATATCAATCCATGGTTTGGTAATAGATTTTTAACGTACTTAATATTTTTACTACGAGATTAAATTTGCACAATTTTAAATTTCTAAATAAAAAGTCTTACAAACGTTCAATTTTATAAGGAAATAGAATTTTTGATAACGATTATAGGTAACCTCTAACCAAAATGGCTTTGCATACATCTGTAATCAATAACATTGCAATGACTTTTTAATTTTAAATTTTATAATCTAATAGATTTATTAAAATTCTTATCTTCCTTCATCCATTTAAATTCAAAATTTTTATTTAAATTATTAAACATTATATGAATAAAGATGATCACATATAAGAACATCATCGACATGTATAGCATATATCATCAAACATTACCAATCCATTGCAGGATGAAGGTCTGTCCAAGTTCAATTCATTTTCTCCAATCTTTAGCTTCTCTTCTCCGCATCATCCTGCACATTTTCTTATTTCATCCATCCATCTCACACTTAATATCTGAAAAAGATTGTCTAAAAAACGTTTCAATAAAAGTAATATTTAAATTGCAGATAAGTCCACTAATAAACAAACATGTAGATTGTCTAGTGGTTATTACAAAAATATCTTTAAATATATTAAAAATGATAATAAAACACATTTTATTTATGCCTTGGATTATCACATTTGTTAAGCTAGATATTATGGGAAGACTGAGTAAATTTGAAGTCGTAAATCTCAAATTATTCGTCTTTATAATAGAGCAAGAAACTGTAG
>JAQFVV010002920.1:0-17117 GCA_028023455.1 Epiperipatus broadwayi | reverse complement strand
CTGACCTTTTAGAGCTGCTATTTCTGTTGTTGCAGTTAACAATAATTCCTGTGCATTTCAGTTGTAGACCTTGTGGAAGATTATCAGCAGTTAAAATCACAGTTGATGGACCCAAACAGATTTGTTAGAATTTAGCTATACATTTTGCTATTAATAACACTTGACAATATTGCAACTTAAATTATTTAAGAGAAGTTTTAATTTAACTTCCTTCTCTATCTTTATATTCCCTCCTTTTTTTAAAAGAGAAGTTTTCATTTTCATAATATGTTTAACAGTAAACGGAAAAAATAACATTTTAATTTTTATTATACAGTTGCTGTCATTACAGCAGTTCACAAAAAAATCTCTCTGCCAGTTCTATTTTTTTCTTAGCCAAATAAATTTCTTCCCATTTGCATATCTGTTTTTAAAAAATGAAAATGAAAAGAAAAAAATGTGTTTGTCTTATCATACTCTATAAATAAATTTAAAAGAAACTAAATAAATTCTTTAATTAACCAAAATAATCTTTAGGATTATTTAAAGAGAAAAACAAATAATAAATGTTTGGTTTTTTATTTATCTTACTATATTTGAAGTAATATAATGTTGGTTTTCACCTTTATCTGACTTAGTGTTTGGAAACAGAAAAAAACTAATGTATGAAAGAAAAAGAAGAAAGGGAAATACAATTAAAAAAATTATGCAATAATAATAAAAAAATGAAATTATATAATCTGACTGTTCAATAAATTTGAACACAAGGATAAACATACTAAATACCAGCCACGATAATCAAGTCATCTGGAAGAAGATAGAGAAATTTTTACTAGTTCTACCAAGCTATTTATATTTTGTATCAAAATATAAGGTTACAAGATATATACACACACACACACAAATCCTTCAATAGTTGGCATGATAATTCGTAAATTACATCTCCGACGAATCATTTAAACAATTTGCAAATAATGCTCACATTTTATTATATCAATACTAATTTACTTTGTCTAATAAAAGATGATTGATGATGATATAACTACAATTCTAGTTATTTGCAAATGTGTTTAAGTGATTCTTGGCGAACTTGCTTGTGAATTATCTTAATAAGTATTTTGCCTTATTTGTTCTATGAATAGGTTTATATTCTTAGTGTTACCCATTTGCTAATATGTTATTTATGTTTCCATAAAATTCGTTAAAATTGTATATATAGAGAGGGATAAAGAAAGATAAAAGAACAGCTCAACAACCTTGTAAGACTTACATATTAGAGAAAAGTAAAATACTCATCATTTGAATTCAGAAATGAATGTGTATATATGTATGTACACTGAAAAAAGCTTATAAATACTATTATCATTCTTTGGAATTTAAAATCTATCAAATCTACAATATTTTTAGTACTATTAATGTTAATAAAATATGTTTTGTTGGCTTTAAAAATGTAGTTAATGGTAATGTATATTACCAAGCATGCAAACTTTTTAAATCCTATATATAATTCCCTTTATGAAACATATTATAATAGAAAACAATAAGAAATTTTTACACACTTGTACAATTGTTGATTTCATTTTTCTGTGTACAAATATGATCAAAAATATTTTTCATTATCTTATATAATTTATTTTATTTATAATTTGGTTGGGTATTATTCTCAGGCTATTGATAGGTTTCATAGATACTGGAATGACCTTCAGATATGAGGATTAATTGTGACTAAAAAATAAACAGTGTCAATCAAAAGTATCTCCTGTCACTGTGTAGAATAGGATGTTGATTCTTCAAAGACACTTTTCAATAAAAACAGTTATGTTTTGCTTTTTCTGTTGCTTAAGTTAGTGTAGAATCAGAGATCATAAAGTTGTGCTGTCTAACTTTAAAGATGCTTCTATTGTCTCAATTTTTTAAAATAAAAAATAGACAAGTTTGCAATAATTATCATGGTATATCATTATTATCCATTATAGCAAATGTACTTTCAATGATTTTGATGCTTCCATTCATAGATGAATGGTTAATTGATCTCAACTATAGATATGTTTTTTGTTGCCAAAAAAATGCAAAAAAAAAGGGTGTGGCAACAAAAGTAACTTATATAATGCTTTTATTGATTTGAACAAAATATTTGAATCTCTTAATCAAACTATGGCATTTCTTCAAATTAGTTAGTTGTCCATTAAACATTATTCATATTAAATATCTTTTACATGATGTAATGAGAGGAAGTGTTGTTATTGCAGATAAAAATATCTGAGGCATTCGAAATAAAAACTGGTGTTAAACACCTGGTGTGTATTTGCTCAAACATTGTTTTAAATTTTAATAATAGTTATCAAGCATCAATGGTCGAGTGGTCAGCATAGCTGTCTTGCAAGCAGTTGTCCCAGGTTAGCGGGTTCACTTCCCGGCTGATGCCATGACATATGAAATAAAAAATTTTAATAATAGTTGTTCTGTTTATATATAACCAAGCAGCATAGAGGTTTAATGATGGAATTTTTAATTTGAATTGATTAAAAATAGAATTGAAATGTCATAATCTTAATACCCTGGATCTATAATGTTCTAATGATTGTGCTGGCTTTGTCAGTTCAAAAGATTTCCAGAATGTAGTTGGTTTAGTTATCAATATGAAAGTAAACTTAGTTATTGACATGTAACACAAACTCCAATGTTTTGTTCTGCTTCTTTTAATAAGTTAAAAGGATAGAGTATTTCATAACAGGGCAGTAGCTATTGGTTAAGTATGTATACAATTAATGTTTTAACTTATTCATTGCAGAGTAGTAAAACGTGTACACTCTATTTAGATTTTGGAAAGTTTTATTTAAAGATCCTCAGAAATTTGTTTTAAATATAATGGTAAGATCTTAAAACTAATAAATATTTTTTTCATCTTGCTAGATGTGATAGTATAGAATCTATTATTATTGAATCTTCTTGAATTGGACATATAAAAGAAATGAATAATACAAGATTTCCTAAAAGAGCATTTTATACTGAACATAAATATGGTTTGGATGGGAAAAATAGATTTTCTTAAATTATAAAGTTTATCTTAAAGACAGTGTTGATTATTTTCACTAGGAACATAAAATAAAAAATGAACTGCACTCAGATAATAGAATTAAATATAAAACAGGCAAAACTCTCCATACAGTTTCCACTCAGTGCAATCCAGAGTAACCAATGGATGCCAAGAGTTTTGTATATAAAATTCCTATCTAGTGCATACTCACCCAATATCCCTAGACTAGATAGGGATTTTATGCACAAACCTTCTCATATCCATTGACTGGCATACCTGTATAAAGAGTTTTACCTGTTTTAGCAGCTTGAGAAAGCATAAGAAATGGTGATCATGTGATGTTTAGTGATTTAATAAATTAAGTATATTGTTGAAGTATTTCAAAACTAAAAGTTACTGTGAAAGAAGTTAAAAGTCAGCATCTGACAAAACATCAAATAAACAAAACTGATCCAGCATGTTCTACATGTGGATGGATTTGAGTTTCATAGATTGTTTTGTATAACCATTGTAAAACACATTTTTCAATTGTTTTATTTTATTTATTTACATTTTGAAATTGCAATGTGTTACTCATTTCCAAATAGTTGCTATGTGTAATTATTTGAATTTTTTTAGATAAAGTTTAGATAATCTCTGACTTCCTTTTTTAAGCATCTTATATATTTTTTACAACTATGTGATTAACTTATTTTACATAGGAAGCTTCAATATTGAACTCTCCAGATTCTTTATCCCTATTATTTATCTTCTGTCTCACTTTTCTCTTACTGGATATGAATATGTCTGCAGTACTGATAAATGAGACTGCATTGGACTTCTTTTTTAAATATATTAAAATGGTAAAATAATGTTTAGTGTTAGCATTCAACAATCAATAAACAATAAAATTAAATAACAAGTATTTGAATGTCAGAAATAGTTCATGTTAACCTATTTTTTTAGTAGAGTACAGTGCAGAATTGCAGTAAAAAATTCCATTTTAGAAGTTATTTTAATAAAGTGAATCATTGTAAAGTCAGATTATTTACATATTCAATGTTGCATAGATATTTGTGAGTTTTCTACTTTTATCTATTTATTTATCTACATAACATCAAATTAAATAGTATCACAAATAAAATATAGATTAACCTGTATGTTGGAAGAAATTATAAGACACCTCATGAGTATGTATGTATACGTTGTAATGATTAGATCCCAAATAAACTAGTACTTCATATAAACACTAGTTTCTGAAATGCTAAATAAGAGATGTGATACAGGTATAATGTTTAATTACTGTTTCAGTAATGCTTGATAGTTCAATTGGATGCAACCAGGTTTCTTCAGATCCTGCAAAATGATGTAGATTGGATTAAATTCCCAATATTTTTAAACTTGTACCACTCTATTTTGGATTTTATTGATATACTGTATACTGAATAACGCTATCAAAAATATATTTTCCTTTAGCATTATAAAATAAACTGACAATAAACATCAAATTAAACTATTACCTTGGAAAACTCTTCTTACCTTTTCTCCATTTCATTTCATAACCCATAACATAAAATAATTATTTCTGGCATAAACTGATCATGATTCTCTCTGATCTATGTATTGGATAAAGCCATTACCAAAAACAATACCCATGATATAATATTAATTTAACACAAATCAAAATATATTTATTTATATACAAAACTTTTTACAATGTCATTATCGAGGATAATCCAAATTTTTCCCTTTAACTTAATATACCAAATATATCAGTTTTCTATAGAGCTTTCTAATATTTAATCAGTTTCACAAGAATACCTTCTAATATTTACAGGGATTTTAAATTAGCTTTACTTTTAATTTTCACTACTTTAATGATTTCTTTTCATTAAAAAGTTTGCTTTTAGGTTTACATACTAAATTCACTTTCTGTTACATTAATTATACAGTTGAGTCTAATGTAAAAAAAAATGTTGTGAGCACATCATGCATATTATTGTAAATTTAACTTATGTATCTGTATGGTTAGGATTTTGAAATATACTCTTTTGGAAATCTATAATTATTGGCATAATTTCTTGGTCATATCTTTAATGTTTCTTAATCATTTCAGATCATAGCACAATTAAAAAATATGACTTGAAATGCTTTATAAGTATAATTAAAAAATAACATTATTAAGAAGAACATATACTCACATCATCAAAGAATATCTATCAGATATGCAAAATAATTTTGCATTCTTATTCAAAAATACAAGTAAGGTAAAATAACAAATCAAAGTATCTTCATAAAAGCATGTATAATAGAGGTTTGTTTACTGCATATGGCAAAAATATAAAACATTTAATCATTAATATAATGCATATTACTTAAATATTGAAATAGAGATCATGGTTTAGGCTACATTAATTGTCTAAACCAAATAAAAAAATAAAACTTCAGTCAACTCTTTTTTCAATTCATATGACAGAGCATGGCTTATAATCAGTATATTCATTGACAAACAAATAATACATGATTTTGTTTTACCCAATATCATTCCACAATATGAAAGCATATAGATATCTGCACTCAATTCTTTAAATCACTCTGCCTAGCACTCAGCAATGAATATTCTAAATGATATACAATATAGTCAATAAAGTGTAATTTATTATTATCGAAATATATTTAACATTAACTTTATTTTATTTAAATAAAACTGCCATACATAATTTTAGATATTTCTAATATTAATATAATTTTTTTTTAAATTACAAATTCAATTTAATTCCAAAAGCAGATATTCAATGAATTAAATTCTACATCATAAATGCACATGTTAACGTTAAATGAATTCAGTTTTAGTAATTAAAATAATTGATTAATTATAATTGATGTTCAATATGCATACAAATATAAAACATTATTTGAAATTCATTCACCAAAACTCATATTTCTTTAAACCTTTCTATTTCTATACATATAAAATCTTCTTCATACCTAGTAATAAAACAATAATTTCTACCTGGAAGTTTATAAAAAAAAATATACTGAATAATGTATGAAATAATGTATCTATTTAAAATAATACATTTCCAAATCTTTCTGTTTCTTTATTTTATCCCCCTCCCCCCTACAACTGCAATTAAATCCTTACTTATATAATAGTATTAGCAGTATACAACCCTTTTTTAAATAAGTCTTCTTTAATCTTTTGAAATGTATTTTGACAGAAAAAATATATATAATAAAAAGTTTGTCTCATATAAACAAAAAGTTATATATATATATATATATATATATATATATATATTGTAACAAATTTAAAGGTGGTTCAAATAACTATTACCATATCTGAGTTGTCTACAATATATATAAGATCATAATATTTAAAATAACGTTGGATTTCTCAAGATATCCCACTATCAATAATTATAAGCAAATTATTAACAACAAGTATTATAACTCAGGTATATGAAATCACGTGAGGTGAGTACACTAGTAATTCAATAAAATATAACTCAGGTATACAGACACTAGGTTTTATCCACTTTCATTTCTTGGTTTGATGTTAAGTGCATGTTTAAACAAATACTAAGTGAATATGGTCTAGCAGGGCACCACTAGATTATCTGAATCTAGACACGGTTATATCTAATAACCTTTCACATGTACCGGGTTTGAATCCCCTTTTTGGTACTTTATTTCTAATAAAAATGGGAGATTTTGTTTTTTGAGCCATATCACTATACGCACTAATATTTAGGTAAAAGTAAAACATCTTTAAACCGAAGTGGAGTATATTAGACATAAATCATTTCTTAGATCTTAGCACAACAAATGTGTTTCAACATTTTATAAGTTTACTAGCTCAGATTATATATAACTAATTTAGGATGGCAATTCACTCATCCTTGCATGAAATAGATGATGGGATGTGGTTATAATAATACTAAGAAATCACTAAATATTATGAAATTAATATTTATTTATGGCCTGTAAACATTTAAACAGCTCATTAATTAAAACGTTGATGACGATGATGATAATAATAACGATAATGACCATGGTTTCAACTACAGCTCTAGGACTAAGCCTAAACATAAAACTAATTTTTATAAAGAAATTCATAATGATTGTTAATCTTAGCATATTTAATCATATCTTAAACAACTAATATTTAACCATTGATGATGAATGATCACACTTACTAAAGACTACTCTTAATGAAATATATACGCCTCGTTTAATAAAACAAACTAATATTTATTACTGCATTTCTAACATATACATAAAATTTCTAGAGAAACATAAAAATTGATATGAATAATAATAACAATAATAATTGATTATACAACAATCCTCAGATTAATTTTAAGTTCTTCCCCCTTTCCCTTCAAATGTATTTTGTATTAAGTTGGATGTCACATTGACCATGATTTTCACTCCATGAGAAAAGTATTTCAAGAAAAAAAAATATTATCTGCTCATTAGCACACATACTTTATAAATCTAATATGTAAGTAGAATGTTAAAAAAAATGTTAATAGAATTGAAAGAGCAAGTTTTAGAAACAAGTTTTAAATTATTTTCTCCCCCTCTCTTCTACCTCTGAAATGCTATACTTAACTTGAAACAAAATAATCCAATATTCTAATACTACTTGTTACTTCACATTCACTCGCAATTATACACATATAAAAATATTATTATGTATGTGCGTGTTTTATCCCATAATAAAATATTATTTAAAATCAAAATAATAATAATATATTAGTTAAAACTAAAATCATAATACCATAAAAAAAATTGTTTTACACATTAATCTTTCATAACTGTAAAATTAATAAACAAATAATTTTGATACATTCAAGATCATTTATGAAGCTCAAAGTTATTATTAGTAAGACATTCTTGTTTTTAATCGATCTGAATAGTCTTTAAACATTCTTTAAATAAAATATACCACTTTATTGCTAAAATGTTTATTAAGACTCTGATATCATAAAGAAAATAGATATAAAAAGTCGTATTACCGATCTTTTGTTTGTGGCAAATTTCCAAGGGTTCAAACTTGTCTTGTATAATGTCTATATTTCTGCAGCTATCATTTCCGTTTTACATGGGAACAATCTCTTTCTTGAGGTGTATAACTATTTGATGATGATGACTCTATTGAGGTTATTTGCTTTAGGGGACAATTTGGAAATCATTATATTAATTTTTCTTCTCTTCCTGTCAGGCATGATTCTTTTAGTGGATGAAATACAGCAGTTGTTTTCACATTTATAAATTTTCTTGAGTTTAAAATCAGTTGTTGGAACAATTAATTGGACTTGATGATTAATATTTATCTGTAGATTAATTCATCTTTCATCGAATGCAGGTGAATGCTTTCTTCCTTCTATTAAAAAAAACATCTTATTTCTCTGGTCAGTTGAAAGGTGTAAAATATTATTTTAGACAAGACATCTTTTCTTTCCTATATGATGTGCAGCTTCCCCAGATGGTCTGGAAAAGATGGGACATACATATAATTTTTCTAGCCAGCCATTTCTTATTTTCAACATTCAATTTAATAGTCTAATAATCTGAATCATAATCACAATAATAATAATTATTCAAGACAGCTTTTTATATCCAATTTTTAGTTAACTTAACCAATCAGAGATAGCGTCACTTGCTATTTTTGGACAAATTCGTTTTAATTAGATCTCTAATTTATTTTCAACTAAATTATTTTTCAATTAAAAAGTTTAATCTATTTTCCAGACACTTTTGTTTAAAAAAAAATAGACTTAATCTTTTTTTCTTTTTTACACCTAGGTAACATTTCAAATTTTTGAGCTTCCTTCTTTAGATCTTAAGATAAGACAATTTCAAAATTAGAGTTCCCACCCAGATTAAGCTCCCAAAGTAACAAACAATCATTTACAAAAACAAAATTGCTACAAAAATAGATATCTGATTCAACAGATTTCCTCTTATAACATAAAATTGTACAAAAAAAATAATTTGACAGATTTAACCCTTCCTTTTCTTTCGATATTTAATAAATGTAAATTTCTGTATGTAATGTACACACATACTTCATTATTTCAAATCATTCATAAACTAACATTGAATAATATAATTGCTAGCTTAGTAATTATAACCCTATTATTTAATTAAATCTGTAACTTTTAAATCCCAATTACAATTATAGAAAAGCAAAATAGAAGCATAGAATAAGATATTAGGATTGATCAAGCATAGGTTAGTTTTAAAGAAAGTCAAAGTGTTTAATATTTGAAATATAAAACAATTAAATAACTTACACATACACTGCTTATACGTATGCATTATAACTTTGCTTTTTAACAGAAAATTTAAATATTAAATGTGTGTGCTGCTCTTTTTGAGATTTATTAACACACAAACAAGTAAAGCATATAATTTTTGACCCACTCTCTTTCTATCTAAAGCTTTTAGAACTGGACCTTGTAGGGTTTGAACTTGGATGCCCTAACTTCCTTTATGGTTATATAAAAATGTGATGATGATTTTGTTTTACATTTTCCTACATGCACATTACTATAAATTTGGCTAGTGACCAAATTGTAATGGCACTATATATATATATATATATATATATATATATATATATATATAGCCATTATAATATATATATATATATATATATATATATATACTATAAATTTGGCTAGTGACCAAATTGTAATGGCACTATATATATATATTAAAAAAAGAAAACATTATTTTAGCAAAATTAAAGTAAGAGTAAAAGAATAATAAATTATATCTATAATTTAATGCAAAATCTTTAAATGATTTTTTTTTTCTTTTCTAAAGTTTTAGAAAAAATGTCTATGCAAAAAGATTTATATATAAATGATTTACAGTTTGGTTACTTAGCTTAATTTTACAACAATCTTTGAATTCATAATATTTAAAGTATTGTTGGAAATTGGATGTTTCTTTCACATGGTACCATATTCAATAACACTTTTGGATTGCAAATTATTTTTATGTTGACTAATTTTTATAGTTAGTTTGGGAGTGATTAATAGTAGATAAGTATGGGAAATAATATTCAAGATACCATTTTGGCTGAAGGCAACAGTCTGAAAAATTAGAGATTGTAGGGGCTTTTTATTTATTCATCCATGGCTTATTTTCCATTTAGCACATATTTTAGTTAGCATTGAAATTTTCCTTGTGCTGGTTACTTTCCAAGCTATCTCTGTATAGAGAAAAATTCAGGCAAAATAATACAGTTAGCAGAATAGCACAAGTTCTTTTGATCTTTATATAACTTCATTATAATTATTATTTTTTTCAACTTGTATAAAATTGATAAACAAGCCTGGGTTGTTTACCAAATCACCATTCCATGTAGTCTTAAATATAATTAACTAATTACACTGTTTTTTCAAACATATATTTACTAAAATAAACTTGATTAAAACTTTGATTTTAAATTTTTGATAATAAACTTTAATTAAATTTGTTAACCAAAAAGCAGATTTAATTACAAAACATAACTTCTTTAGAATTTTTTTAAAATTTAAAATTGAATTTAGACTTTCCATTATTTAAACCAATGTTGGAAATTTAACTTTCATAAACATTCCTACATGCACTAACAAATAATTTAATGTGTGTGTGTCTGTGTAGGTAAATAAATACATAATAAAACTTGAGCATTAATTTATTATCATTAAGTTTAATTAAAACTGTGCTTATAACCAAAAAGACCTATGCTATTGATTTCTCTCTTTCTGTCTAACTTTATAATCCTCCCTACTTTTCCTCAGCCTGATTTTGGCAATTTATTATTACTATCAATGATATATATATAGTGGATAGCTGAAGTCAGCTTGAAAGAAAGTCTGTGCTCAAATCCCCTATATTATATTTATATAATAGAAAATCATATAACATTAGAATACTAGCCCCAAAAAAATTTACTTGGTGGTCGAGAGGCCAGAGACAGCCACTTTACAAGCAGTTGTCCCTGGTTAGTGAGTTCGCTTTCCGGCTGATGCTATGACACATGAGGAAAAAAAACAACTATGGTTTCATCTATTAACAAATAGATCTTTTTACTTCATTTTTTGGGGGCCAGTATTGTAATATTATATAACTTTCTATTTTATTTATAATAGTAGTATAATGGGAGGTAGTATTTAATTATATATATATGAAGCATCTCACAAATATTTTAGGGTAATTTAAATAGAAAAAGATTATTTATAAATCTAATAAATACGTGTTAAAAGAATCATTAACTGAAAAAATTATATTTTTTTTAAATGTATATTTTTTTTTAATGCACACATCAACTGACTTCTGGTTACCATATGAAAATAATTCATTTCACATGATAATGCACATTACTTGCAGAAGTCTGCAGGAAAGCTGTCTAAAAAATCTATATGCTAAATAAATACATAAAATGAAAAATCGCCATGCTAAATAAATAAATATCACATGCAGAACATATTTAAAACAACTTAAAAAAATAAATTACATAAAAAGAAAAGATAATAATAGTAGTCGGAATAATAATTTGAAAATAAAAATTATAGTTAATAGTTTTAAATAAGAATTGCAATTAAATAAAGTTGTTTATACAATTAAATAATGGCAATAAAATAGATGTGCTTGTCACATTATCTGGATATAACTAGGAAATATTTTTCAAGGTACTTAGGAATGCCTAAACTAGCCTAGAATAATTTTCGGATAGCAATCTATAGCAACTCACCGAGATATCCAATAATTGGTAAGTAAATAAAAAAATTTGGTGGAGTGTAAAAGTCTCAGATTAATTTGGCTTGATCATAATAACATCAATGCTCATCTAGTAAGAAAAGTATCAGTCTTGCGTTGTTAGCCGAGAGGTATCGCAGCTGCCATGTAAGCAAGAAGTTGGTTGCAGACGGTTGTGGGTTCGCGTCCCGGCCGATGCTATGACATATGGAAAAAAAAAAAAAAGTATCACACTTCTATAATAACTCAGTCTGTTGTTTGTCTTAACTAAAATGTTAAATACAAAAATAAATCAAAGTTAAGGAATAAATTTAAAGCAAAGTTAAAGGTTATCATCAGCTCATTGGTCATATGATTATAAGATTTTTTTTTTTACAAACTTATTTGTATTTCTATAGCAAAACTATTGGATGTCTAGCTAAATTGATTAAGCATTTTACTTGAAAGAAAATTTTTAAGCTTATTTCTCAAATAAAAAATTTTAAGGTTCAACCAGCATGAATTTGATCTTCAGATCATGAAAGCAAATTTATCGAGGCTGGCAATGACAAAGGCAATTCAGAACCTAATACTGGATAAAACAAAAAAAAATAGTTGCATTGCTCACCAAGATCTCCTTATCACTCATTGGCAAAGTTACATTATTAAATACACTGGTTTATTCTAGATTGTCCTACTACCTTTCCACCATCAGACCCACTAAGCTCTTCGAAAAATCAATGAACTCTCTGTGTTCCAAACTTCTCTGGAATTGCAAGGTGGTGGCTATTAGCATGGCCAAGGCTCAAATGCCTAAAGAGCTTAATGGTCTTGGTCTGCACTCTGTCTCTACCCTCTACCTTCAAAAATCTATTTCCCTTCTGTGCTCAACATGTTTAAAATTTCCAAACCTCAATCTTCCGGTGGTTGTCAACCCTATTGATACTCCAGCTCCACTCACAAGTAAATGGATGGATGAAATCTGGAATCAAGTCAGTATAGCCACGAATCCCAGCCAACTAGCTCTTGATGCTAAAAAGATTTTCTGGACTGTCTACAAATTAAAACACCAAGATCAAGCCCTGACTCAAAAATGTATTGGGGCTTTCCAATAAAGCCTTGATCCAAAATCTGAATCACTGGTATGCTGAATCTAAACATATTGACTTTTTTATTAAGCTCAATCTGGCTTTTCTTCCCACAAGTTGCTTTCTTGTGGCCAGAGAGGTTTCTCAAAGATTGGACCCCAGTACCAGCTCTGCCACTCAGCTGATGAGACCATAGCCCACTTATTATACATGTGCTCCACCCTCTCTCCTATCAGAAACTTCATCATTAACAAAGTTTCACTTGACATCAGAGATGTCCTTTCAATTCCAAACACAATCAAACAGGGAACCTATACATCCATCAGACTGTCCTTCTTCTTGACCTTCACCTTATGGCTAACCAGATGCAAATTAATGTTTGGACATTTTAAAATTACTCCACTTCAGATTTACATCAAGCTACTCACACAGGCTAAATTCAGAGACTCAGCCCTTGCACCTCAGCTGTTACACAGAGACAGTTGGGGAAAAGATTGAGTTTCCAAATGAATAACCCACCATGAATATCAGGACTGTGCAGAATGTGTACCTCTCTTTTTTTTAATCTGTATTCTTTAAATACAATGTAAACCTTTCAGTGTACAAAGAACACTTTATGTTTAAATAAAATGTTTTTTTTTTTTAAAAAAAAAGCTAATTTATTGTCATGGTGTAACACTTCTAAGTAAGGCTCCTTTGTACAATGGGGAAATAAATGTCCAGCCATATGTATAACAGATATAGATACCAACATGCAATCAAAAATAGTTAACTTTTTAAAATGTTCTTTAGTGGTTTCTTAATGTTTTGAAAATATTAAGTAAATAATAAACTACTATAATTTGAATTTTAAGTTTCAAACAGCTTATCTTTATATCTTTGATACTATCCACTTTAGATAAATATAGTAATGCTTATTATTAATCACTTATTAGATTAGCAGGTATCATATCATTTTCCACATGTTATCATTAACCTATTACTTTTCTCTTTTTTCTCAAAGTGTATTATCTTTTTTAGATATACTTAAAACATAGACATGCATTTGTTTATTTTGTTTAATAATCACTAATATATATATATATAATTTTCAACTATTATTCATCTACTGCAGGATGAATGTCTCTCCAAGTTTAATCTATATTCTCTGATCTCTAGTCTCTTTTTTCACATCACTCCAGCACCCTTCCTATTTTATTCATCCATCTCACATGTGGTCACTTTCTTAGTCTTTTACAATAGTGTGGAATCCAATTTAAGATTTTAACTATTAATCTGTTATCATATCTTTGAACAATGTGTCCAGCTTAACTTCATTTTAGTCTATTAGTTCTCTCAATGATGTCAATAACATGTTTGTTCTCTTACCTATGTATTTCATTTTCAATCTCTTATAATTGTTTTTAATATACATCTCTTTATACTTCATTGAATGATCTGAAATCTCTACATTGCTCTTCTAGAAAGTGTCCAAATATCAGATCCACAAGTAAGAACTCATAATATACATTTATTTTAAAAAATCATCCTTTTCAAGCACTTAACTATACTTTTTTTCATTATTAAATTATTTCCACCAAATGCACCCCCAATAAAGTGAAATTCTATGGTTAATTTCATCCATTATGTTTCCATCTATAGTAAAAATCTGCCCAAGATATTTGTAGTTGCAAACTTCTTCTAATTCATCATTAACCATCTTTATTTACTTATTTTGGGACAATCCATAGAACATTACTTTAGTCTTTTTAACACTTACCTTTAATTCTACTTTCTAACTTTCATCTGATTACTTTTGCATCATTTTCTAAAGCTATAAAGTATTATTTGCAGAAATAACTACATCATCTACAAAATCTAAATATCTTAAATATTCTCCATATAATTTTATTCCCTTAGCTTCCCATGTTAATCTACCAAATACTTCTTACATAACTGCTGTAGAAAGTTTTGAAGGTGTAGTCACCCTGTCCTCAATATTAATCTTTTATGAAATGTAATTGTTGTGGTTGCATTTTTATAAATATTCTTCAGAATATGACATTTTCTTGGGTCTAGTACTCAGTGTTCTCCAAAATGGGATATGTGTACACCAGGGGATATCCAAAGTGATACTTGGGGGTGTGCCAATATACAGTGAAATGTCATCTTATTTTAAAATGTAATCCTTATTTTATTTAGTGGGAAAATGCATTTTATTACATTTTTTAGTGGAGAAAATTAAGAATTTAAATTTAGCAGTTTTTAGTAGGATTCAGAATTCTGGTGGGTAAATGAATTTCATATCTGGCAACACTATTTACATTCCAGACACTCAATGCACCATTGATCAAGTGCCTGGTAGATCATGTATCATTATCAAGAGAATTTTATAAACTGTGTGGAACTCATACAGATAGTGGTGTGTATTATAATAACTATTATTAGTTGACTCTTAAATGGTATTGATTTTAAATCCCCAATAAAATGGATAAATGGTGGTTAAAAAAATTGCCCTCAAAGAATCCATGGGCTAAAGATTATTCTGATAGTGCTTCTACTTCTGGTACACAGCAATAAAGTAATAGTGTTGATACTCATAAGTATTCAAGTTCATTAGCATTCATGCCAAGAAATAAAATATTAATGATATGATGTGTACATAAAAATTGTAACAGAAAGTTCAAAATTATCAAACTACTTAAAATTTGGGTTTACATTAAAATTAATCAATAATGAATCCCATCCTATATGTGTATTATGTAATGAGATGCTATATAATCCTTGTGTGAAACCATCAATGTTAATAAGGTATTTAAAAACTAAACATCCTGAACATGAACTTGCAATTTTTTGAACAACGTTTAAAAACATGCAACACTCCAGCTAGTAATTTTAAAAAAATTGTTACACTTAATGATAAATGTTCAGAAGCCTCTCTTGAGATTTCTTTCTTAATAGCAAAAGATAAAAAGCCACATACCATTGTCAAAACACTTGTTTTTCCAGCTGCAATAAAAATGATGCAAATAATTCCTGGAGAAGAAAATGCTGAGAAACTAAAATATATTCCCTTAGTAGCAAATACCATTTCTAGGCATATAGAAATTATTGCTGATAATTTAAAGAAACAATTATTAAAACAAATTACTCAATGTGAAATTTTTTCTATACAACTGGATGAAAGCACAGGTGTCACCAATTTTGCTGAGTTAGTGGTATTTATTAGATATTTTTTTAATAATGAATTGTGCAAAGAATTGTTTTTGTGAGCCATTTAAAAAAAGATTTACAGGGCAAGACATCTTTTCAACAGTAAATAATTTTTTTGTTACAAATAACATTTTATGGGAAAGTTGTACAAATGTAACAAGTGACGAAAGCAGTTGTTTTAACTGGAAGAAAAAAAGGATTCAAGACAAAGATAATTGAAATAGCACTCCACATGAAATTTATAAACTGTATTACCCATCAGCAAGCTATTGCAGCAAAGAAATTGGAGCCAGAAATATATTGTGTGCTGCGGGATATTATCAGTGTAGTTAATTTTGTAAAAACAAAATCCTTGAATAGTAGACTATTTTCGATAATATGCAATGAAATGGACAGTAGCCATGAAAATCTCCTGTACCATACAAATGTTTGTTGGTTATTTTGAGGGAAAGTGCTAAAAAGAGTTGTTGAACTGAAAAATGAATTAAGCACTTTTTCTTTTGAACAAAAATAAAAATTTAAAGTTTGCCTGCTTTTTCAGTGACAATAAGTGGCTGTCGATAGTATATTACTTAGCTGATATTTTTGAAAAAGTAAATATGCTGAATTTGTCTCTTCATGGAAAAAGTGACATTTTAACAATGACTGAGAAAGTAACTGCATTTTGAAAGAAAATTGTGATGTGAAGAGAGAATTTAGAAAAGGGATCTTTAGAAATGTTTTCATCATTGTGTGATTTTGCTTCTGAAAATGAAGTAAATGTGGAACAATCTAATAGTCTTATATCTACATATTTAAAAAATTTAAAGACAGAATTTTGTAACCAATTTACAGATTTTCCTATTATTTTAATAAACAGAGTTTCAATGGGTCATAAACCCATTTGCTGAAAATATAAAATAGATAATCTTTCGATTACATCTCACAAACAGTTAATTGACATGAGAGAAAGAACAACGTTACAATCCGAATTTAAAGAAAAATCTCTTCATAATTGGTGAATGGAAATGAAAACGAATATCCAGATTTAATAAGCACAGTAACAAATGGAATCTTACTATTTGGTTATACATACCTGTGCGAAGTAGCATTTTCTGCAA
>JAQFVV010002919.1:0-17131 GCA_028023455.1 Epiperipatus broadwayi | reverse complement strand
ATTCTTATTTTTTTTTATCTAATTGGAAAGAATAAATGACATACAGATTACTAATCCAGATAAATTAAAAGAATTCCAAAAGTATAAGCTAAAAGAAAAATATTTTAGCTAATTAAAGATGGAAGAATAATGCTAAAAAAAAAAAAGTAGAGAACTTTGTAACTTAAATTTAAGAGAGAGTGTATAAGATTATTATCTTATACGTTGATAAAAAGACAAAGGAGTGCGTATGCTCCAAAATGGAGCGATATAAAAGGAGATACAACTTCAATCTGGTCTTTACTTCTAGTTACGTCTCTGAAAGTTGGAGATTTCCTCCACGAGCATAACCTGTGGCAAGAAATATACTTACACAGGTATGCCTGCTGTAGCCAAGCTGTCACGCAGCACGGAAACGTGACTTGTGAAGACCGCCACAAAAGGGTCACTACAACCGTGCCTTTTCTCCAGCTATAACTTGAACAATAATGGAAGACGCCGGCAGGAGAGACCAATGGAAATTTTCATGATCTGGGATCCCATAAACCTACATGAACTTACCGGTAAGTTAAGAATAAATTTTCCTGATAGTGACTTAAAAGTTTGCAAACAATTATTTATCTAGGCTAGACTACCATCCTGATATAGACTTCTTCTTTTTCAGAGTTCAAGAGACTTTCTTAACAAAAGAAATTTATACAAGATCTTGGACATTATTAAATCGCTTTAATTGCTTAATCTCACTGTTTTTGTTAATCATTCTATCTGGATTAGCATGTGTGTACTTTCCAGTTTAGTTAATTCGTAATTTAACTTATAAATATTTTAGTTTGTTATAGAATAAAAGAGATTACATCTTTATCAACCTTTTTCATTGTGCGTTATTAATAATGATTATTATTTTTTATTATTAAATTTATTTTTAATAATAAGATTAAACGTTTAAGTTACCTTTGCCAATATGTTTCAATACTCCCAGGACTAATAATCGTAAAAATCATTAATTCTCATTACGAGAATTAATGCGCTTCTTAAAAAAAAAAAATATAATAAAAAATTTTTATTTTTTTTTTGTTTTACAACTTAAGTAGAGGCTACGACATATTTCCAGCGGATTCTCAGAATCCTGGCGCCCATATGAAATAAAATTAAAAGTTGATTTCGTCATTAATAGCACAATTCTTAACAATTAATAGGCTGAAGTTGGTCAGGAAAAATAGTTGTTTTAGAATAGAAATACAACTTTCTTTTTTTCTTTTTTGGAGACAGTTTGATAATCTGGACCAACTGATGAGTCCTGGTTCAGCATGAAATATGCACATTGGAGATCACTTGTCTTTTTCACATATGTGTGGTCATGTGTATAGGTTGTATGAGATAGAATAGAGAGCTGAAGGGAGCTTGAAAGTCTGTGTTCAAATCCCCTATAATTACATCTAAACTCCAAATATATATAAAAAATATATATACTTATATTCAAATAGTACAAATTCAGCCTATATCCTGCCCATCCCTCTTCTGTGTATTTAAATGGTCAAGGTCCTATACGTGAAGAGTCAGAGTGACAATAATATTAGTATCAACAAGGGGTTTGGGCATTCCATCATCAGATTTTCAATGGTATGGATAGCTAAAGAGTTTGAGGGTGGAATAGATTGAAGCCTGTCCATTAAAGTTTGATAATTTACACTGAGCACTGATTATATATTTGTGTAGGAGATGATGATCTGGAACAACTGATGAGTGCTGGCTCAGCATGAAATATGTATATTGAAAATCATTTTATCTTTTCCACATGTGTGGCCATGTGTATCAGATATATGAGATAGAGTGGATAGCTGAAGGGAGTTTGAAAGTCTGTCTTCAAATCCGCTATAATTACATCCAAACTTCCAAGTACATATATATATATAATGTAACGTTTATTTATATACGTTACAAATATATTGGCATTTGGTAAAAGCTAAAAAAGTAAATTTAGATTTTTTTTTGATTAGTATAATTTTTGTTAAAACGTGCAATGAAAGTTAAAATTGTCATTCTTATTTTTTTTATCTAATTGGAAAGAATAAATGACATACAGATTACTAATCCAGATAAATAAAAAGAATTCCAAAAGTATAAGCTAAAAGAAAAATATTTTAGCTAATTAAAGATGGAAGAATAATGCTAAAAAAAAAGAGAACTTTGTAACTTAAATTTAAGAGAGAGTGTATAAGATTATTATCTTATACGCTGATAAAAAGACAAAAGAGTGCGCATAAGTTCCAAAAATGGAGCGCGATATAAAAAGGAGATGACAACTTCAATCTGGGTCTTCTCTTTAACTTCTAGTTACGTCTCTGAAAGTTGGAGGTTTCCACGGGCATAACCCGTGGCAAGAAATATACTTCTACACAGGTATGCCCCTTGCTGTACCAAGCCGTCACGCAAGCATGGAAACGGGACTTGTGAAGACCGCTTTTTGGCAATAAAAGGGTCACTACAACCGTGCCTTTTCTCCAGCTATAGAACGGAACAATAATGGAAGACGCCGGCAGAAGAGACAAATGGAAATTCTCATGATCTGGGATCCCATAAACCTACATGAACTTACCGGTAAGTTAAGAATAAATTTTCCTGATAGTGACTTAAAAGTTTGCAAACAATTATTTATCTAGGCTTAGACTACCATCCTGATATAGACTTTTCGTATTCAAGGGACTTTCTTATAAAGAATTTTATACAAGATCTTGGGACATTATTAAATCGCTTTAATTGCTTAATCTCACTGTTTTTGTTAATCGATTCAGTATCTGGATTAGTGTGTGTGTACTTTCCTGTGTAGTTAATATGTAATTTAACTTATAAATATTTTAGTTTGATAGAATAAAAGAGATTTTACTTTTATCAACCTTTTCATTGTGCGTTATTAATAATGATTATTATTTTTTATTATTAAATTTATTTTTAGTTTAATAAGATTTAAACGTTTAAGTTACCTTTGCCAATATGTTTCAATACTCCCAGGACTAATAATCGTAAAAATCATTAATTCTCATTACGGTAGAATTACCGCCCCTTAAAAAAAAAAATAAAAATAAAAATCTTTTTATTTTTTTTTGTTTTACAACTTGCGAGAGGTGCTGGCGACATATTTCAGCGGATTCTTAGGAATCCTGGCACCCATATGAAATAAAATTAAAAGTTGATTTTGTCAATAGCACAATTCTTAACAATTAATAGGCTGAAGTTGATCAGGAAAAATAGCTGTGTTTTTAGAATAGAAATACAACTTTCTTTTTTTTTTTTGATACAGCTTGATCAACTCACGCTCAAATATACATTTGAGGCGTATAAGGGCCTAGTAATACGAAAAACGTTACAATATATACTTGAGTACAAAAATGTATAGTGAAGATCATTTATCTTTTTCACATGTGTGTGATCATGTGTATCGGATATATGAAATAGAGTGGATAGCTGACGGGAGTTTGAAAGTCTGTGTTCAAATACTCCATAATTACATCTAAATTCCAAATATATATAAATACTTGTATTCAAATATTACAGATTCAGCCTGTATCCTGCCCATCCCTCTTTAGTTTTAAATAGACAAGGTCCTACACATGAAGGGTCAGAGTGACTTAAAGTCAACACGCGCATGACAACAATATTGGCATCAACAGCATATGAGCAACTGTTTACATAAGTTTTTTACATTTTTATTGATGGACTAATAATGTATTTAACTGTCAATTTTTTACAAATAATGACAAAGATCTACACAACAAAGGGGGAAGGTAAGATTTTGTTGACTGCGCCAAATCTGTTGTGTTTATACATAACAAACACAGACTCTTATTAATATGATTAAATATTTATTAATGTATATAAACATGTATTTACATAAAACATCTGCTATACCTTATATCTGATACCGTTGGTTAGGTATAGTTGTCATGCAACTGTTAAGAAAATGGAATTCAGGTGGCCTTCTAGGTTTGTTAAATACTTTCAGCTATCTGTGATATTTTGACTCATAGATAACACAGATGTATCATGGCAATTTGCCTCGTGTGAGATTTACTAGCTAGTATCTTCTACTTCAAACTACTTTGACAGTATAATTCACGTGTGTACTGTCATTCAGAGCTGTCAGTTATTTGTTGCTGTCTGACTTTACCTCTGAATGAAATGTCTATATCCCAAATCCCCCCTTCCATAATGAAAGCAATCATATTCACTCAACATCATCATCTATTTGTTTGTTTCTGCTATTGGATATATATCTATTCATTTGTAACGATGAATGCTCAATTTGATCAAGATAAGATAGGACCTGGAGAAGTCCATTAGTTTAGGATAAATTGAGCTATAAAGATTAACTTAGCAACTGCAATTATTTTTTTTATCTTGGTAACTGCAGAGTGAATAATAAATAAACTACATTTATCTAAGATTAGTCTTTTTGATTAATAATAATTTGAGTTATACATTTATTCACTAATTATTATTTATTTTCAATTCTGTGTTTAGGGTTTATTTTAAATTTGCGATAACAAATAATTTTTTTTAATGAGATTTTGGAAATAATATTACATTAAAAACATGCATTAATTATTAAATGAGTATGCAGTTCAAATAAAAAAGTTATCTTAACTATGATAAATTTTACCTTCCAAAATCGTGGATCTTTGCTTTTAAATTCTTTTTCAATTTCAAATGCAGATCGTCTAATTTTTCTTCTTTCCTTATGGTGTTGAAAAGCTTTTTGCTGCCTGGTTTCTTTATTAGACTTAGGCTTTGAAAAAACAAACAAACAAACAATACAATTATATAAATAAAAAGTAGTACTAAATAGACTGACATCTAAATACTATCATTGTTATTGTACTTTTAATAAAAAGAAGCTAAATATTGGTATTATATAAAATACAGTGACAGAAAGAAAGATTTATTGGAAGAGAGTATGAATGATATGTAAGTTTTGTTATGACACAAAAAACGAATGATTACTAATCATATTAAAAAAATAATACATTATATTCGTTTAGTTAAAATTCAAAACCTATTCAATAATTATAAGGAGAGCTACTCCTCTACAACAAATGTTCTGACTTATAATATTCCTGAGAATCAAAGTTATTTTTTGATTATTTGGACAGTTATGTTTTTAATATAAAAGGTGAAACAGTCTTCAGATTCATCCATAAAAAATAGTGATAAAGAATGTAATACACACTTATCTAATCAAAAGTCAGAGAGTGAAATTTTTGTGACTTTTTTCTTTGTTTTATATTCTAGCTACTAATAACTAAATACCCATTTATCCACTAACTATTGGACGCTTATCTGGCTAGAGTACGGGCTAACTTTTGTTTGGAAATCATCAGCTACTTGAAAAACTTTCCAATTTTCACATTTAATTAAAAAATAATGAGAATAAAAGATTAAAGATGCAATTTTAATAACAGCACATATCAAAAACAGTTTACGGTATTTTATACTTTTATTTTTTTTTTAACAATAATACAATTTATTGTACAATTAAATAGGTTAC
Organism: Epiperipatus broadwayi; assembly: GCA_028023455.1. Taxonomy (NCBI): domain Eukaryota; kingdom Metazoa; phylum Onychophora; class Udeonychophora; order Euonychophora; family Peripatidae; genus Epiperipatus; species Epiperipatus broadwayi. The sequence goes on along the minus strand of JAQFVV010002919.1, from coordinate 11,610 downwards.
ATAGGTTCTTTACAGCTGTATAGATAGTACATAGGTTCATGTGTACAATGAATGTGGTTAGGATTACATTGGAATATTATACCATGCCTGAATAATAATTTTTTATTTTATTATTGTCAATGTTTTCAATACTGTGCTTTTTTTGTGTTCATATATAGACACTCATTCCTTTATCAACTGGTCACCAACTCCTTGTTTGAAGTACATCTTGAAGCTTGTTCATTGTTTTTGTGAGAAAATTATAATTCTGTTGAATGTATTGCTATTTTAATCTCTGTTGTTCATTGATAGCATCTCAAATGATCATATAGTCGAGGTCAATTTCTAGTCAGAAAAATCAACTGGTTGACGAAGTCAGTTAATTTGATCATTCTCTATTTCTTCAGTTTTTACTTTTTTTATATGTCTATTCTTATTTGGGGGTTGGCCTGGTTTTCTCTTTTGCTCTACTTCTACTGATATATTTTGTGATATATCTCTGGTTATTTCCTCCATGATTTGTGTACTGGTCTTGTATATTATTCTTGATGTGTGTGGTGTATTAGTCATTGTTATTTATTTTACTATTATTGAGTAGCTGTGTTTCATTCATTGCTGTTTCCTTTTTGTATTCATTTTGTTTGTCGAATCTTTGGGTTTTTTTATCATTAGTTTGGGTCAGATCTTGTAATATCGTTTGCCTTCTTTTTTATTCTGCCTTGTTCTGAAGGCTTATTATGCAACAGGTTTGGTGCTTGCTCATCAATTTGTGAGTTTGTGTTTCTTATTCTTCGGTGTTTGATATATTTATATTATCAGATATTTTAGATCCCCCCCCTCCTTTTTGTTTTTTTACTGTTTCTAAACTTTGATTATTTAACATTACATGATACTGACAATCCAGTATTATATTTAACCATTAAAACAATTCTGCTTACTCTCGATTATATTTTTCAAATATTATTTTAGTTAGTCTCTAATCTTTAAAATTATTCTTTATTTCAATTAGTAGCTACTGATTTTAAAAGCTAAAGCGATGAAACCTTCATTTAAAATAAATCAATAATTATAATCAAAATTCATTTTTTATATAATGGTAGTGGGAGGGGGAGTGAAAGCCTTAACAATATAATATACTGAAAGCGCTTTTAGTTCGATCATTCTATTATTTGAGCTATTACTGGTGTGGCAATATGTCATAGTGCTTCTACTACAAAAGTTGTGAGTGGAGTTTGACAATGGTAAATAAAAATGTAACAATTTACTATAGATACATACTCTTCATATAATAGAGATATATGGGAGATAGTGATCTGGGCCAACTGATGAATGCCGGTTCAGCACGAAATGCATCTTGGGGGGCATTTGTCTTTTATTGTATCTTTATTTATATGAATTTAAAAAGAATGGGGAAGTGTGAAGGTTTAATATACCTATAAAAATATTTCATATAATATTTAATTTTAAATCAAAAAAAGCTACATACACATATATGACATGTTTTATTGATTATATATATATATATATATATATATATATATATATATATATATATATAATAAACAAACCATAACAATGCAAAGATTATGAAACAAACCGAAGCCTTATCAAATCTTCAAAGAGCTATCTGCTAGTTTTATATTTTATCTACTGTTACATTAATGAAAAAAATGAATCAATCTCTATAGAACAGTAATTTCAAACTCAATTGTTCTTATTCAACTGATGTAAGAGAAGTATTCAAACATAGCAATTTCATTTCAATAATACTAATACAATCAGTATTATCTAAAAGTTTGAATCTTTAATTTATCAGTCTTATTTTAATCACACCCATTTCACTATGACTAATATGCACATAAGGTATAATTAAGTAAACTCATTTTTCAGAGAACCTTGGATGATAAAATTAATATCTAAATATTGTGCCACAACATTTTTGACACTATCTACAAATTTTCTAAGATTACAAAAATACTGTGGCCGTTCAAGGGCACCACCAAGCATTTTAAGCTTGAAACCAGATTGCGAAGTTTTCCACAATCACAATCATTTATTTATTTATGAACGGCAATCACCAAATATATTTTAAAAAGGTAATCTTGAGCAAATTTATTTCAACCAAACAGATACTGAGTTAAATTACTAAATTAGATTAAACAGAGACACTCAAGTATGACATTTTCTTTATACCTTCTCTGCTGATCCACTCTGTGCCACAACATTTTGACATTATCTGCAAATTTTCTAAGATTACAAAAATACAGTGGCCATTTGAGGGCACCACCAAGCATTTTAAGCTTGGAACCAGATTGCAAAGGTTTCTACAATCACAGTCATTTATTTATTTATGAACGGCAGCACCAAATATATTTTTAAAAGGTAATCTTAAGGAAATTTATTTTCAACCAAATGGATACCGAGTTAAATTACTAAATTAGATTAAACACAGATACTCAAATATGACATTTAATAAATTTTATTATATTCACTTTCAATTTAAAGACAGATTATCTTTTCCTATAGCATTCAAAACTGACTCGAATCTTTTCTATAAAGAACAAATACAAACTTAATTTTTAAATGCAAATGTTAACATTTTTTTTTTTAATACGGTACAAATTATTTAACTAATATTCTTTCTTGAGGGAACATGCACCATCACTTACCCCATGTATGAAAGCGGTCCCAAATAATTATGGAAACCGTGATCAAGTAGAAATGAAACACAAAGGCGACTTACTAATAAGAGTGTGCCAAATAGCAACACTCCGACCCCCTCTTTCTAATGTTAAAAATTTATTTTAACCACAATGGATGGCGTAAGTGTCCGTCGTTTGCTTACAGTCGTCGGGGCATTCATTTTCTGACATAAGGTTCTTGTGTTGCTTATCGTTGAACATACAACTGGCCTAAACCTTCCCCTCTGCCATTTGTCTTTCATGATCGAGCAATTAACATTATAGAGAAAAATCTAGACTAATTCATACATTGAATTATAATAAAAATGCATATTAAAAAAAACATATAAATAATCTATCAGTTTAACCTTCCTCCCTGTTATAAATAGATTAACATAACATAATAAAAATTCCCATTAATAATCCCACACTCTACTGTTGAAACATTTAAGACAATCAATAGTATATATTTCTATTACGCAAAATGGAATCAAAGTTCACTCAGTAACAGTTCATAGCTACCCTGATTGATCCGTGATTATTTTCTCCATGTAAGCAAAGTTCTTATATGCTGGCGTGAATGCTGTGGGTAGTCCATTGGCATTTTCCAGGTGTCCCTGGCTAGCTTGTTAAACTTCCTCCTGTCCAGTTTGATGATAACTCAGGTGGCTCCAGATGTGGCAGGGAGATGAATTTCCCAAAGGGAAAGTTTCTTAAATATTCCTTAGTCAGAGAACATTGTCTTGATGCTGTTAACAATATTTTCTGGGAACTGTTCTGGATCCATATTACTTTTTTTTCTTTCTTTTTTTTTATAACAAAAATGGCCCTGACTGCCTGAACAATAGAGAATTCTGCAATTTATACGTTTTCAGTCCTTTCAAATTGGATTCACACCTTTAATTTATTTTTAGCTATATTTTAGCAATCCATTTTTTTTCCTTTTGTTATATTTTTCTTTTAATTAGTAGAAAAAATTTGTTTAATTAGCGTAAATAGATGATAAAATACTTTTAATTTGGGAAGTTTCAACAATAGAGGTAATTAATAATAAAAAAAATCTAATCTTTTTTTATCCCCACACCCTTATCTTTCCAATATTTAAAATTTATATAAAAAAAATTTTTTTTAAATAATATATAAAAAAAATTAGTTTAAGCTAATATATACACTTTTAATAAGTTATAATATATATTGAACCTGATTGAAATCCGGTTCAATGGTGTTGTTATTAAACAAAAAAAAAAAGAAAAAAGAAATTTATTAAGCTTTTAATTTTCATTAAACGTAAAGATTTAAATTTTCGTTATTATTTAAAAAGAATGCGTATACCAAAATACACACGCATTTATATGTAAAACGGATTTGTTTTTAAATATTTATCGATTTATTTTAGAATAATTCTTATACCGCCTGTTTTTAAATCCATTTGATTTAAAAACAAGCCGGCTAGCTAATTGCATTCCTGTTGCTTTTATTTTAATTATTGTAAACAATTTTGATAGCGGAGATTTGATTTTTATGTTGTTGTTTTCATTTCAATAAACCCTGGGTAGAATTCCTAGATAGATTGAGCGGGAGATTAATATTTGCCCTGCCTAAGGCAAAGAAATTGAACAACAAGGAAAGTGTTTCGCAGGAAATGGAGCAACGTATAAATAACCCCGGAAATTTGGAGGGTCAGTTAATCCATTTTTGAGAGACAGACAAGTGGTTTTCTCACGTGAAAGTTATAGCAGCGCGGACATTTAAATTTCTTAATTAAAGGACATCAGCTGTTATTAAAGACTTTCGCTGGCAAAAATGAAAAATTCTATACTTGTTATCACCACCCGAATGGCTTGCTAACTCTACAAAAGACGGATCCCTGACTTCCAAGTTTGCTCCAGTAATGCCTTGAACACCTAAAAGAAACCGGAACCTCTTTACATCTACCTTGCTGCTTCAAGAACCTGAAAATGAACTTAAGTAAAAGTGCGCACTCTACGTGAACATTGCGTTTACCGAAAGGTAATTATTTTCGTTTTTATTCTTCCCAGGGTAAATTAGTTCTCATTAAATCTCCGCTCAATCTAACCACAAATATGTATTCTTAAATCAATATAGCCTCATATTTAATATTTGCTGTGTTTTTCAATATTTTATAGTGTGTCTTAGAATCTTAGTTTTAAGATTCTAATTTACTTTCCATTTTGTTTATTGGAGAGTGACGATTGAGTTTTCTATTTTATGTAAGATTTTTATAAATGTTTTGGTAGTCGTGCTTTTAAAATGCTTACCTGTAATTATTTAGTATTTAATAATTAATTAATTTTATACTCTATGTTTGCCCTCTTGCTAAACCTCCAAAAATCTTTTGGCTGACGACTTTATTGTCTGATTTTCGCAGGTGGAGATTTCGTTCTAAGATCTCTAAAAGTGGAAGTCAGAATTGTGTTTTTCTTTGTAATTTTAGAAGTCGTCAGCAGGAAGATAAAATTTATCCTTTCTTAAATTACAGGTGAGCAATACTTTCGTTCTGCTAAAGTGTTTACAACTTTTAAGATTTTCGTACTCCGTGCACTCTCCGATAGATTCATTTGTGTATTTATTACGTGTGCTTTAAATTTATCAGAGCGTGTACTCAGAATTTGTTTGTAAGTTTATTTTCGTTTCGTTATTTGTGGGGATAGACATAACTGTTTTTCTAATCATTTACTTGTCTCTTATTGAGACCATTAATTATTAATTTTAAAGTAATTTTCGCCAATTGTTTGGCTGGGATTCACCGGTTTAATTGTTTCTTCATTTCAATGATATTTTTCGATTGTTCTTGGGGTGGATCAATCGCTGTTATTTTAAACATAGTAATAGGTGCAGCTCATACCGATATAAGGACATTCAGGGTCTGACCAATTTTAGATCTTGAACAGCTCTTCGGCGCTGGATTCTTTGATCTATTTCAGGGGCATAGGGTTTAAATATCTGAAGGGAAGACCAATGTTTAGGTGAATCCTCTGCTGAATGAAATTTGCTTCCTCCCTTTTACATTTGTTTATTAGAAGATCAGTCAGTCTGTCATAGCTTTGCCTTTAGTATGTCTGGTACACACCTGAGTTAACCTCCATCTCTTGTGTCATAAACTTATATTTAATAATTTATTTTCTCATAATAAAATTTATGAAATATGTTTAAACTTAATTTGGCTGACGTTTGTCTTTTTGCTTTTGTCTCAATTGTCTAAACAATTTAAGATCTCTTGTTTCTCCCTGGGTCTAGTCGGCGCAAACCATCATCATCATCTATTCTGATCACAGTAAACAAATTTTCCAGACACATAGTGGTCTGGTGGCGCCCTCTGTTTCAGAATAGATTGAGTATCCGGTATAATATATATATGCATATATACATGAGCTGATCTAAAAATACCAGCTCAATATGTAATAAAAAAATAGCAGCATTGTAAATAATAAAACAAACAGAAGTGCTTTCAAATCTTCAGAGAATTGTTTATAATTTTTATAATACTTTATTCAATGCTACATTGATGAAAAAATTAAATCAATTTCTTCATGGTAAGTTTCAAGAGCCATGAAAATCTTAGTAATATTTAAGTAAAATTATTATGCTTGATATGGTATTGGTTTTCTCAAATGACAGTTGATTAAGAGTGATTGAGACAAAATAATTGTCCTGCAGTTTTTTTCATCAATGCAGAAATAGCTAAGTATTATAAAAATGATATTTTATGTTTTGAAAATGTAATATCGTTTTAATTTGTTTCATAATATATACAGTGATTATTACATATTTAGACTTTGATTTTATCATGTAAAATTCTTTGGATTGTAAATAGAAATGGAATTACGCTTGATGTGAAATTGTCTTTTTTTTCTCAGTATAGTTAAATATGATTGAGTCAAAAACACATGTCCTGCACAGTTTGGTTCACTTTTGCAATCAATATAGATATGGATAAAATATAAATATTGTAATGCTTTGATTTGATAACATTTCGCGTATATATATATATATATATATATATATATATATATATATATATATATATATATATATATATATATATATATATGAAAATAAGTTTATGGTTATAACTTATCCCAAATTTTTATTTTCAGAAACCATACACTATGATGTAAAACACTTGAATTCCTGCTTTAACCATTTATTTTAGAAGAACAAGACATTTATCAGAGTTATAAATCCAAAATATGGCAATAGTTATTAATAATAGCACTCACAAAATAAAAAAAAGTTTGAAGAGAAATTAATATATTTGACATTACATTAGTATAAAATGGAATAATCCTAAATGTTCAATAGCAAAAAAAAAAAAAATCTCTTATAAGTCTTAAAAAAGACAAAATGAATTAATAAAGCTTAATTTGTTAAAAAGCAAAAATATGATTATCTGGAAGAATAAGTAATATCTAAAAAGGCTCAGCAAGGGATAGCATAATCATATTGTACTTGACTGCCTTGCTGTGCTAATATGGCTGATTTTTGCTCTGCAGTGATGGGGCATATTTGTATAGAGAGTGGTGGAGAAAAGAGAGTTGGAGCAGGAGAGATAGATTGAAGTGGATTTGGAAAGATTGAACAAAATATTGCTAATGTTTGGAGAGCAATTCGAGATGCCAACATTTTAACTATAAAATAATAATTTATTGTGTTTACTGTAATGAGACCTTAAAACTAAAGTGTATGTAAGATTAGTTGGATTTTAAAAGGTTTGCTATTAAAATTTTTTTAAAAATTTAAGTGTGAGAGTGATTTATTTGAGAAAGGATGAGTTTAGGGTAGCAAATGGTTCTCATTCTCTATTATAAAAAAGAAAAAAACATTTTTGTATAAAGAGGTTTGAAGAGTAATAAAAAAATCATAAATTTAAAGATAGAGTAGGGGAATTAAAAAAATAAGGAAATATGGACAACATTTGTATACCACAATGTATGAATGATGGCCAGAAGGAAACTAAGCATGCTTTGGTAGGGTACAGTATGTGATAGTGCTTAAATAAACAAGGAAGGTATATGGTTGTGTAGATCATGTATAAATGTGATAAAAGAGGTGAAAAAAAAAGATTTTTAAGTGTAGATAATTTAAAGAGAAAGTCAGGAGAAATAGAGGAAAATGTAGATAAGGACGATAGAATGAAGTATATATTTAGTAAAGTGACAAGAGATATAGATGACAAAATAAGTAGTGCAATGGGGATAGTTAATCAAGGAATAAGTAAGATAAAGAACAGATAAAGGATGTAGAAGTGAAAGTAAAAGCATTAGACATAAAGTGTGAACAGATCAAGAAATTAATGAATAGAAATAATAGGAAAGAAACAGATAAAAAGTCCAGAAAGTGGAAGAGAATGTAACAAATGAAGCAGGAAAAGTAAACCATGAGACAATCTTGACAGGAGACTTGCTTATTAGAGAATATGAAGATGTAATTGCAAGGAAAAATAAAAATAAGTATGTAAAAATATGTTTGCCAAACAGGAGAATAGAGATGTTTATGTTATGGTGGGGACAAATAATTTCTCAAAGTCACCAGAGAAAGTAATGGATTAGTACAAAGAACTGATTAGTAGTTGGAACAAGGTTAAAGGAAGAGTAGATATAGTTGAATTACTACCAAGATTCAACAAAAGGTATATGTTAAATAGGCCATATTCTATAAATGAGAGATTGAAAAAATTGTGACAGAAATAATGTTATGTTTGTGGATGTGTGGGATTTTTTTTATTAGTAAGAAGGAGTTATACAGTAAAAGATGAATTGCATTTAGCAAAACAAGGAAATGAAGCATTAGGAGGTTTGATTTATGAAAAATATTGTAGTCAGGGAAATTTATAAAGGAGGTAAAGTTTTAAATTATACTATTATAAAAAAGGTTAAGAATAGATAGGATGTAAGAAGTAAACAAAGGGTAGCTGATCCAAACATAAATGTAGATGTGGAAAGGGAATAATGATCTTGTAAAACTAATGAGCTAATTACAAATATAATAGAGAAGAAAGCATCAAAAGAAATTATAAAAGTGTAATAAGAAAGGAAGAAATTATTAAAATTGGATATTTGAATATGCAAGGTGATAGTAGACCAGAAAAGTGATTGGAATTAAACAAAGCAGTTAAAAATGAAGTGCTTGATATATTAGCAGTAGTGGAAACACATCTAAGATAAGAACTAGAAAATTCAGTATGGCAAAGTGTAAAAAAAAAGTGGTAGTATAGGAGTTATGTCAAAAAAATATTTAAATACTACAAAGTGTCAAGAACATTTGTGATTAAGGATGATAGGAAGACAAGAATAAATAGTGGCTATAAAATATATGGCCACTGGAGATAGTCAAATTATAATGGAGTGGAACAGTAGTGTATATGAATGATTATTTAAGGTTATACAGAGTTTCAAAAAAAAAAGGGAAGAAAATACTACTTATAAGAGATAAAAATGGTCATATTGAAAAAAATTGATGACTTATATAACAAGAATGGACCGCTTTTGAAAATTTTTTTGTTAGATAGCGAATTTGAGCATTGAAAATCTATAAAATATTTATGAGAAGTAATACACATGGTCTAGAAATAATCTATTCCACACAATAGATTATGTATTAGTAGATAAAGAGAAAATGAATAAAATATGTTTGATAATGAAGAGAGAATATTTAATAGTGATATTTTTTTAATAATATAAATGGTTAGTAATGTGATGAAAATAATAATAAAAGTAGAAAGGATAGTTAATGATAATAAGTTAGAAGAACATAAAATGAAAGTAGAAAAAATTATAAAAGTTTGTTGGGGATGAATATATAGACTAGTGCGGTAAAATAGAAACAATAGCAAATAGGGTTAAGTGAGAATTAGTAAAAGTGTAAAAGAGAGAAAAAAAGCACACAGAGAATATAAATGTGATATTAAAAACAAAAAAAGTAAAAAGGAGATGTCAATATTAAATAAAAAAACTATTTAATTAAAAAGAAGTTGGCAAAAATAGATGATAGAAGGAGAATGAAATTAAATAGTAAATTATTGGAGGATATTAATAAAAGTGGAAGAGAAGGGAGTAAAAAAAATTGGAAATAAAGAATGAATACAGGAGAGAAAGAATAGTATTACTAAATGATGAAGAGCAAGAATCTATTTTATCAAACGATGATAGTTAGATTAATCTCAAAATGAGATTAGATAGCTGAAAAATGCAAGAATTAATTAAGCTTGATCTCAGTCATGATAAAAATAAAACAATGAGAGGAAGAAATATAAAAGAGAGAAGAGAAATTTAAAAAAAGGAAAAAAGCAGAAGCAATCAGAGTATTATGTACCATCAGAGCCTAAGTAATATTGCTATTACTACAAACACTCTCCTGTGATAGTATTACTATTGAAAATAAAGATGGTCAGAAAAGGGTCATTGGAAAAGCTGTCAATGTTTCCAGTATGCTCATTCCTTGACCCATTCATCACTGAAGCCAACTTATCAACATGCAGTGCTAAAGAACAGTAGGAGTGTTCAGCTAGCCTTTGGGCTGAATCCTCAGCATCATCAGATGTCCTCAACCTGGAACCAATGTCTGACCTGCGATATGTGAGCTGCCAATACTCCCTCTCTCATCCATTGTCAGCTTGAAGAATGAAAAAGAAACAAGAACCCATCGATGGAAATAAAAAAGTCAACCGGTTGGTAGTCAACAAGCAAAGGAAACAAAAAAAAAACTGAACAAAAAAATAAAGGTGTCATGTGCTAGTATAAAACCAGGGTAAATATACTTTTTTCCTACATTATAAATATGTAGATATATGCATTAATGAATGAACTTGAATGAATTATCATAACTACAGACTAAAGTAATCTTTAATATTTCTTGTATAAACTTTATTATATTATGTTATATTTATATATGTGTATAAAATAAATTGTTTTGCTTTTTTGTTACATTGTCAATTCTTTTTCTCTTGTAACTGCATCACAAGTAAATTAGACTAAATAATTATATGTGTTGGGTAAATGTGCCAAAGACCCCCTTTCACAACTGAATATGAGTTAGTTATGGGATATTTGAAGCACTGACTATGTAACCTATGGTTAGCTGGCACCTGAGGTTGATCCTCAAAACAAATAAAATGCTTTGGGTGGCAGGAGTTTAATTAATTCAGCAGTCAAGGTTGGCCAGTCAGAAAATATGGTCATGCTATATTTTGTATAGTTCAATCTAATCATAGGTATCATTGATGGCTATGCTATCGAAAGGCCAGTTTGTTCCTGTGGTTTTTTTAAAATTATTATAAAAGGTATTTAAATCCATTTTAAACCCAATTAAATAATAACCATCTTCTTATATGGACCCAGTTCAAATGGCCTCCAACATGGGCCAAAATGCCACAAATTACCAGCAGAATTAAAATCTTAGGGTAAAATAAAATAATAATAAAAAAGTTTAAAACTAAAAGTCAAAATAAATGCTAAATTGTGTAGTTTAATAAGTTAAAATTGGTGCAGTGAGCAGTATGAGAAGAGAATAGATCAAAGCAAACAAATTGTAATATTAACAGAAGATACATATAAAATGTAAATAAAAAGAGACTAGACAGATATATATATATATTGTAATGGAACGTACTTGCTGTATTCCATTTAAATTGAAGAAAGACAAAATTATCCCGGTTATATATAAATAAATTGTGAATTCAATTAATTTCATAATGACTCTAGCATTAAAAAAAAAATAAGAATAATATATTACCGCTCTTTCAAATAAATTACAAAGACGTTACTTATAAAACAAATAGTACATCTTTTATTATTATATATTAAGGTTTAATTTTAGGTAATATCAATGTTTTAAATACAAACCCAAATAATAAACATACATATATACTTGCAATAAGTATATATATTAAATATATAAAGACATATCTATGCTTAACAAGTAGATATGAATA
>JAQFVV010002918.1:0-17142 GCA_028023455.1 Epiperipatus broadwayi | reverse complement strand
ACCTCACAATATATATATATATATATGAAAAACAAAAACAAGTTTTAATCACGTTAAAACCTGCTGATGCTTGTATTTATGATCAACAGATGGCGTTTTTACCAAAAACACGATCAAGCGTTTGTTTACATAAACGATCAAAGAGTCAGAATTAACTCTCTCTTTCGTTTTAGCCCACTTTCAGATCAGCTGATTTCAAGCTATTTTGCTATCATCAGTGAAAGACAGAGCCAAGAAACTAGATCTAAAAACTGACTCCAAGTGTTTATGCACATAGTTTCTATCAGTTTGCAAGCATGAAATTTTTCAGACCGATAAAGTCTTCAAATTCAGCCAAACAAGCTAGATAGCTATATGGGTCTGATCTCAGTTCAGCTTCTCCACATAGTCAAAGCCTCTGCAATCTATGTCATTGCAGAAACCTTTAAAGGTAGATTTATGAAAAACAAAAACAAGTTTTAATCACGTTAAAACCTGCTGACGCTTGTATTTATGATCAACAGATGGCTGAATTTGAAGACTTTATCGGTCTGAAAAATTTAATGCTTGCAAACTGATAGAAACTCTGTGCATAAACACTTGGAGTCAGTTTTTAGATCTAGTTTCTTGGCTCTGTCTTTCACTGATGATAGCAAAATAGCTTGAAATCAGCTGATCTGAAAGTGGGCTAAAACGAAAGAGATAGTTAATTCTGATTCTTTGATCGTTTATGTAAACAAACGCTTGATCGTGTTTTTGGTAAAAACGCCATCTGTTGATCATAAATGACCAAGTCATACTTGTCATTAACCGGGTAACCCATATTATAAAGTAATTGTAAAGACATTTTAAACACTGAAGTACAATAATAATGAACATTCTATTAATAGAAAATAGAAATATTAATTATGTGAAATTATCATCACAGTTTGATATATAGTTAGAAAAAACAAATAGATAGATAGATAAAAAAATGGAAAAATAGATTGATAGATAAACTAATAAGAAAAAGATTTCTAGATAAATGGATAGATAGATAGAGATAAATGATAGATAGATATACAGAGACAGATAGATGGATATATAGATAGATAGATAGATAGATAGATAGATAGATAGATAGATAGATAGATAGATAGATAGATAGATAGATAGATAGATAGATAGATAGATAGATAGATAGATAGATAGATATTGAAATATTGATATTGATTATATTATTTTTTAAATAGAAGAATATAAAAGTAAAACTAATATCAAGAAAGTAATCTTCAAACCTTTTCCACCTAAACTAAACAATGAAGTTTGCATTACTCCTGAATTTGCTATAGACAATAATGATTACCTAAGAACTGTTAATTTTGTAGACAATACTAAAAATACCGTCATATATGCGTTTTCTAAAGAGAATGAGAAAGCGCCCGTAGAAGGAAAGTCCAGATTTTGGGAAAGTGTTGTTTTTTCTAAAGATCATCCTCACTATACAATTTGTTTTAAGAAAATCAATACTGTTTTAACTAAACGAAATTTTGGATTTTTTTATAGTAGCGTCAATAAAAAAGAAGATCGAAAAATATATAGAGGATCACTTAACTTTACAATTGCGATTATAGGTAATTTTACGTCATAGTTTACAATATATATATATATTATGTTGAACAATATTTGATCATAATATTTGTATTTAGTTATAATACAAACATACATAGATATATATATAATCAGATTATTCTGAATATATATATATATATATATATATATATATATATATATTTCATACGATGGAATTAACATCCATTATGTTGTCTTTATAAAATACTTTAACATAAAATATAAATAAATATTATAGACAACTCTATTTGAATTAATAAATAATAATAAATTTATTTTGCATCAAATCGATTTTCGTTCAAATGAATCTCTTCAAGATGTTAGAATAAATTAAAAAGTCACGCGATTTATATTAACTTAGTATACACTTATTGTTCAAACCAAACATTAAAAAAAAAAAAAATAATAATACGACTTACAATTCAACTTCACGGATTCTTGGAGCAAAATTCAGTAACTAATATCCTTTGACCTTAATGATAAAGGCTTCATAAAATTATGACAATTTAAAGAATACAGTTTATAAAATTCACTATCAGCAATCAGAAGACCGATCACACAAATGTCTGTAGAGTTGAAAGAAATCAGATGGTATATCCTCAATATAGCAGTTTTTTAAATTTTGTTTATAAAAATCTTTAAATAAATTAAAAGACATTATATTTACTAAATTATATAAAAACTTGCATTTTTCTTTAGTAGATGAAAATTCTTAAGTCACTTCGTTCTTTAATATAAATATTTCAATGACGTTCCAATTTAAAACCATTTCTAATTTTCTTCAAAATTTAAAAAAACTGCTATATTGAGGATATACCATCTGATTTCTTTCAACTCTACAGACATTTGTGTGATCGGTCTTCTGATTGTTGATAGTGAATTTTATAAACTGTAATCTTTAAATTGTCATAATTTTATGAAGCCTTTATCATTAAGGTCAAAGGATAGTAGTTTCTGAATTTTGCTCCAAGAATCCGTGAAGTTGAATTGTAAGTCTTCAATTAACCATTTAAAAAAATTTAATAATTTTTAATGTTTGGTTTGAACAATAAGTGTATACTAAGTTAATATAAATCGCGTGACTTTTTAATTTATTCTAACATCTTGAAGAGGTTCATTTGAACGAGAATCGATTTGATGCAAAATAAATTTATTATTATTTATAAATTCAAATAGAGTTGTCTATAATATTTATTTATATTTTATGCTAAAGTATTTTATAAAGACAACATAATGGATGTTAATTTCATCGTATGAAATATTATTGAAGAAAATTAGATGCTTATATTTGTTCTTTAATTACAAACCTTATTTCCATTAATTTATCCATATATATATATAATTGCAATTTTGCAATTGATGACAATAGATAAATCTCCCCCACCCCCTGTTTTATTATACAAGGTTTTATTTCTTTTCCCATTCACATTAATCACAGAAGACAACAGACAAACAACAATAGTGTGAACAAAAAAAAAAAAAAGCACCGCCATTTTTTTTAGTTAATGCTTTCTAGAACGTGACCTAATATATAAAAAAAATCAAATTAATACCCCCCCCTCCATTTTTAAAATGTTTAACAAATTATGGATATGCACATTTTACATCATTATTTATAAATAATATATATAAAAATCGAAATATTTATTTACTAAAGAAAATTGTCTGTTAAATTTTATTAGCATAAATTTTGAAGGGTTCAAACTCATTTATCATAACATTCAGGTACAATATATATGGAATGTTTTGAGATTAACTCATTGCAAGTGTTTAAATGTATAAATATGGGTGTGTATTTGAATGTTGAAGTGTTGATATGGCAATAAATTCACACAATATTAATGTAGATGAAATAAAACTGGATTTGACTAAACACTGTCACGTTGTACAATAACTTACAAAAAAACAACAACTTTTATTTCAACAAAGTAAATAGCAAATCTGGAAGTGGATTTATTTAATTATTTCCCAGGATAATGACTGTTTATATTATAGTTATGAATTCACAGTCATTTATATTTAAAACTATATTTTATATATTTTGACATATTATTAATTTTAAAATAATAATTGATTAATCATATTATTCATTATTATTAATTATTTTTATATAATAACTTCATTCGTTATATTCATATATTTTTATTATAAATAAATAAATACTATTGCTTGTGTGTGTGTATGCTTACACTAATTTGCTATCATATACACTTTGATCAATTCATTCACTAACTTTGTCTTTGAGGCTAATATTGTAACCTTATATTAAAACAACTATGTTTTTATTTTTACATGTAGTTTTGATGAGCTGATCTTACTAAAGATTACTGAACTAATATAGTAATCTTACTAATAATTTTTGTGTTTTATTAATTTTTTTTGTTTATAATTATTTATTTATCCCCATTAAAGTATTAGGTTGAGACTGTCAGTCACAATTATACTTTCCTTTGGGAAAATTTTTAAAAAAATCATCCATTTGAAATATCTATTAAACATTAATGTTGTCTTGCGTATTTTGCCCTGATTTACATTCTTCATCATCTCTCTTGATTTGTTCTGACGATTGTAACGCTATATCCAAAAAAAATAAAATAAATTGTTCCAATTTATTTTTTTGTATACTAAAATAATTTTTGCTATATGTTTTTTTTAATATCCTGAAGAAGTCTGACAACATTAAAATATTCAGCCAGAATATGAACTTAATCTTTTGGGATTATTTCTAGTATGTTCATTTTTATTATTCCTTTAATGAAAATCAAATAAAAGTGTTTCTTGTGTGGATACCCTTAGAATGTGACTGTATGTGAGTAAAATTTGCACTTTTGGGAAATTTACTAATTGTATTTTACATTTTTCTATTATTCAAATATTTTTTTTTGTATTATTACCATTCTTTTTTCACTTTTAATAATCTTCCATACTATTTTGATTTTCTAATACTGTTTTATTTCTGACAACATAATAATGACTAGTTATCCTTTTGTTCTGAATATTTTTATATTTGTGTCTACAATCTCTATATATTTAAAATATTTGTTCATATCTTACAATTTTTACAGGTGGTATAATTTTAATTGCTTCACTTTTAGTTTCACATTTTAGTTCTCTCCTTTAACTTAGTCCATTTACTTCAAGCTGCATATCTCTTTCATTTTTTTGATAACTGTCCATTATTAATTGATTATCTTGAGTTTTTGGTTGCTGTTTATTATTTTAAATAAATTTGAACATTTTGAATTTTCTGCTGCTTATCTTATTTATTTTCTACATTACATATATATTCTTCCTACCTGTTTTAGTACTTTGCCTGGAATATATTCTGCTAATTCTATTTTGAATACAGATTGATGATCTATTTCAATTTTTGCATCAATTTTATTTTTAAATTCCATCTCTATTAATTTATATTGTTTTCATCATTTTTAATTTTTATCTGTCCTTTTCTGTCTAATTTTTTTTGTTTATTTTCAGAACTTTCACTTTATTTTTGTCACTTCTATTCCATGTTTAACATTTTTTTAGTTGTTTTACACCATTTTTAATTCCTTTATTTAGTTTGCTTACTTTATCTTTCAAAACTTTATAGCCATAACTATATGGTTATCTATCCTTTTCCAACATTGTCTGCATTTGTTTCATTTGAATCTTGGTTTTTTGCCATAATAATCTTTATATTTTCCATTTTTTCTTTTGCTGATTTTGTTCCAAATCTAATGTAGCTTCCAGATATCCACTTTATTTTTTTAAAACATTTAGTTTCTCTTAACCTCATTTTATTTATTCCCTTGAATCTTATTTTTTATTTTATAATCATTTCTAAACTATGATTATTTTTCTTTTTATTTTCTAAGTGTTTTCACCTGTTTCATATTCTTTTTGAGTATGTTCTATTTTACTTTCCAGTTTATAAAAATACAGTTTCATTTCTTCTTTATTTATTAAGTTATTGTATATTTTATTCACCTCTCCCAACAGAATTGCTTTCATGGTTTATTTAAGATTATATGGTTTATTTTATTGTGCTCTCTTTTCAACATTCATTATATGCCAATATTTTTTTATCTATGTGTTGTTTTATGCTCAAGTCTAATAGATCCTATGCCCAATTTATTGATGGTGGATTGGTGTATCATCTTTAAAGTATTAACTAATTAAATTATTAGAGTTAAAACTAGGAATTCTACCTTAACTGTTTTACAATTACAAATACTTAATAAACATGTAATTAAATGTAAAGCATAAATAATGAATTGATAGGTTCACTTTATCAAGCACTTCACATATTTTTTATTGCATACAAGTTTGAAATAATAAAAAAAATGAAATGTTCATCTCCATTTCATTGTCTAATCATTTAAGTGAGAGTAACTGTAATATTGTAGATATAGAGGGACAAATAAGATATTAATACCTTATTAAAGTAAATTTGGAATGGAAGAAATGATAAGAATTATTTTTTCATGTTTTTTTAGATCTAGCAATTAACTTATTTAAAAACTTTCTTTCCTTAAATAAAAATATAACAATTCTAAACATATTGTAAGCAATGATGTGAATATTTATAGTTTGTTAAGAGTAGCTGTAAAAAAGACAAAGGTATAAAAATAATAATACCAATGACACTTTCCTTTGTCTTCTGTCATTTCATTAATCTACTCTTTCATTCTTTTATCAAAAGTAATAAGAAATATTTTTTTTCTTTCTCTTTAGTAATTTATTGACTAGTTTTATTTTTTAAAAACAGAAGAGAGATAAATAAGTAAAATTTTAAATAAATGTTTTTAATTTTTAAAATTAAAAAAAAAAAAGGTTTTATCATTTTTTAAGAAGTGCTGTTTTAATTAATTAGAATTGTTTTTTTCTCTAAATTTCTATAAAACAAAAGGTAGTATTTTAGGGAGTTAAGAAAAAAGAAAAATAACAAAAGAGCAATTTTAATAATTATGATTAAAATTATTTTTAATTAAAAAAAATAAAATAACCACACAATATTTTGTAAAATAATAAGGGTGTAATGCTATCATGCTGAAGTAGTATGTGATTGGATGAGAGATGGGATTGTTACAAAAAGCAAGAATGAGAAAGAGGTTAATGTAATGGACTTCAGGGTCTTGAGCACAACAGTTATTTTTAAATCAGCTGCTGAAGGAAATAATGAAAACATTTTAGCTGTGAAGAAATTACTAAAATGTAATCTTGTAGGCTGAAGGAATAATAATCTCACAACTACTTTAAAATAATAATTTATGAAATAGATTTTAAAGAAGCAATGTGCTAAACTGTTGCTAAAAGTTGTGCATCACAAAAGTACACTTAGTAACTTCTTTTCTAGAAAAAATATAAAAAAGGGGTGTACTCATAAAAGAACTGTGCACAAACATTGCATTTTATTGGAAACATAACAGTCTCAACCTGAGTAAAACTTGTCTTGCAATGTATTATATTTAAAAATGAATACATTTAATCTGTGCAAAATCTTATCTGAAAGTATACAAAAATTGATTTATGTACATCAATGTGGAAATTAACATTATCTACAAGAGAAATAAATTGATATTTAAAACTACAAACAGAAATGTTAATTTGCAGAATTTTGGGGGGAAAGTTTATATAATCAGAACATTTGGACAAACTAGAAGAAAAGTTGATCTGAAAAGAAACTCCAAATTATAAATTTAAAAAAATCACTTTAAGAACTAAATGTATGTAATAATGAATATTTTATTAATTATTTTATTGAGCATGTTTTATTTACTTTATTTACCCCCTTCCTCTCTAAAATTATAAAAGAGTGTTTTATCTAATTTAACATTTTCTTAGATCTTATTCATGAATAAGCATTTATTTTATAACGTCTTGCGTGCGATTATAATTACGATAGAATGACAGCCTGTTAAGCTAATTGCGCAGACGCTGTGAGAATGTTAATAATAAATGAATACCTTCAAACAACCACATGATTTATTATTAACATTCTCACAGCGTCTGCGCAATTAGCTTAACAGGCTGTCATTCTATCGTAATTAGATCTTATTGTAAAAGATTGCTCTCCAGCTTTAGTTATTTAAAGGGAAATAATTATATCCAAATTAAAGATTAATTAATTAAATTATTAAGAGCCAACAATTAGCTAATCTTATTTGTTATTTGGAATTATATTTTTTTTATAAACTGGTGTGATAGTTGGAAATAACATATTATATTTTTTTCCTAAATTTCTTAAATAATTTAATAATTAATTCATTAAATAATTATTTTAAAAAATAGTAATGGCGATATTTTATAAGTTCAACTAACTCTGTTTTGAATTTACAGGGTTGTGACTTGTTTAACTATAATATAAAGTTTTAGGAAATTATAAATATCCTAGTAAAACTACAAAAATGACAATCATAATGCCCAGGGTCCTGTTATATTGAGCTAGCTCTAAAGCAATCATGATTAATTTATAAGAGTAGTATTTGATTAATACCCTATTAATTTCCTTATGGGTAACAGCCAATGTATGGGTTAACATAAGCTGATAATAGTTTTTAATTATTATAATATAGCAATTTTATTATTAATTTTTGAATATGACAATGTATTTGTTTGTATTATATTTAGGAATATTTGTCTATGCAATTTATGCCCACATTAGTTTATAAAATTTTATGCTGCTTTTATAGAATACATGTGTTTCTTATTAGTTTCAAATTTCATTTTTATTATGTCATTAAAAGTATTTTATAGTCACTTGACTTGCATTTATTTGTTGGTTACATACATTATGAAATATATGTATTTTAGAGATTGAAAATTTATTTCTCTAGTTTTTTCAGTGATATTTTTTTATCTTGATATGGCTTTACCTAGAATATATGCTAGTCCCATTTAATAAGTGTGTTATGCATGTAGCTTTATTAAATGTCTTACTTCTGTTGTACTTTGAAGGATTTGAGTATGATCTCATGTTTTGTATTTATTATTTATGAGTAGATTATATTTTGAAATTTTATGATTATTTTCATGATTAGTCAGTACATCTTGATCTCTAGAGAAAATCTTTTCCATGACATATATTCCATTTCCATGTGTTGATATTGTCCACATATACATTTACCTGAGAAAAGGTGTTGAAATATATCATTGTTTCATTCCAATTGTGTAGTTAGCTCAAATGAGCTTTTCTCCCTCATACATGATATTTAATTATGTTTCACCATGTATGATAAAGTTACGGATGTGTTAAGAGTGTCATGGCAGTGATAAGGTTGAATTTGGAAGTGTATTGTCACTTCAGGACACTTCTCTATCTATAGTATTTGATTAAGTGAAGTAATTAAAATATGGTACTGTTGTGCCTTGCCAGCATTTTACAAGTAAACCAACAAATATATTAGTAATTTATGTTTATTTGTGTGTATAGCAGAATATTTAATGCACTTATACAATATTATCATTATCACCATCCAGAAGTTGTTCACCAATGAATTTGTAAGACAAATAAATAGTGAAATAATTTATTATGTGGACATGGGTTAAATCTAATATGTTGTGTGCATGGCTTCTGAAGTGTTTCCCCATATTTTTATTGTTAAGTAAATAATTTCAAGCAGTAATTTTTTATTTGTGATGTGTTTGATAATTAATATCATCATAACTCTTTTCTGGTAAAAATTATGCCATCTGACAGTTAAAATTTAAGTTTTTCTAATTTTAGTGTGTTTTTAAATACTATAAATAGAGTATTATAAGTTAATATGATAATCAATAGTAGCTTATTGGCCATAAAAGTGTACCTTATATATATTTTTGTTTTATTATATTTTAAAGGCTGTTTACTAAATGATTATTTTATAAAAATCTTATAGCCTGAAAATTATGTTAAAAGTAATTTGGCAAAATAGTTAAGTAGTTTTACTTTAAAACGAGTGTGTTATAAAATAAACCACCCAAATGTGTGTATAAGTTATGAAGGATTTTTGCAAGTGTGTAAGTGATTAAGATATCAGTTATTTTTATTGTATCTTGTACTATAAAACAGCACCTATGTTTGCAGATGATCTTTCTTTAGCAAATAGATGTAAATAAATTTTGGAAAATGTAAATTTGATGTTAAATGTCCATAAATATGTTTATTATTATTAGAATATAGTCTTTGTTTTTGATATATGACTTCTTGAGTTCTGAATTCTTAATTATGTTACAGAAATCTTGGTAAATAAGATAATCAATTTATAAGATGGATCAAAACTTAAAAATGCAAACACTGCATAAGTATTGCAATTCCAAAGATTGGAGTTGTATTTGAAAGAATTGAATTTTATTGGATTTCATTTTGAATTCATTATACATTTCAGACTGCATAGTATTTATCATTTCACAAACAAAGTGTATATTATTTTAGAAATTGATTTTAAATTGTGTTATTGATGAGTACTAGAATGGTTTTAAAAGGTACTTTTTCAATCTAGATACTTGAATGTCATTCAGGGTGATTTTTGCAAATTTCTATATTTGTTTTGTGATTATTAAATCTTTCATTAATTAATTGTTTTGTTATTATATTATGTTGGAATACATTAGTTCATAAGAATAGAGTATGCCACCTTTAGTCTACAATGATGTCATTTATTTATTCAACAAAATAATATGGTCATTAATATTCAAAATTAGTAAAGAAAAACCCTTTGATCATTATAAATTATTTCATGATTCTTCAAATTAATTTTATTATAACAAAAGTTGATAGGGTGTCATTAAGGAAACAATTATAATTCATTGTACTATAAGAAAGTACATTGACATTTACTCTAGTAGAGTATGCCAGATCAGATCATGGCAATAAAACAGATTGGTAAATATTATTTGTTTCATAAAATATTTCAAGAAAATATAATAAAAGAAATTCATTATAAGATTTTATATCACATGTAAATACTAATGCTACTTGGGAATGCATTTAAATATCGGAAAAGTTGTTTGATTTGAAAGTAGTGTATAAGAAAGTGTGAGGTTTTTCCTCTTCTTAATATATTTGTCTACATTATAATAATATGCATTTATCATTAGTCTAAATTTCCTTTCATTTTAATACATGTCTCTGTAGTAAATTTTATTATAACTAATAACCCACTGAACTGAGTCATATGATTTCATCATTATTAGGAAGGTGGACAAATTGTTATTAAGAGTCTCTGCCATTTTATATTTAGTTAGAATTGGGGTTGCCCAACTGTAAAGTCTTGCAATATTTCTTACTTTTTTTAAGTTAGAATATATATATATATATATATATATATATATATATATATATATATATATATATATATATATATATATATATAGATAGATAGATAGATAGATAGATAGATAGATAGATAGGTAGATAGACAGACAGATAAAAATGCAGATGACCAATATTTTGATACAAATACAAATTCTTTTACTTACTTGATGTGTTCAATATCTGTCACTAATAATATATTATCCAATCTTTAAATATCAGTTTACTTATGTCAAAATTGTAGATATGGTATTCTATGTTTCTATAATTAAACTTTACAAATACATAACTTTTATATATATCACACTAAAAGTTCCACAAAATAAAATTCGAATATCATGGACTACCTACAATTACATATCTCTTAAAATGATATTTTATGGAATAATCATAATATTTGTACATATAAAATTCTATTAATCTTTTTTGTAAATGGCCATTTTTTGAAGTTGAGCTGTATTTTCTCTATCTTTATTCAAAACATTAGGAAATATTTGTTTTAGAAGATTATGCATAACCACTTCACAATCGCATATTCATTGCAAAAAATCAGTGCTTTTATTTTTTTCAAGTGCTATTAACAACTTTCCATTTGTGTTTATTTTACCTAAAAATCGTTTAACCAAGTTTTGTTTAAATTCAAACAGCATAGTGAAATACCATTATCTTCGAATGCAATATCTATTGATAATATTGGTTATATTCAACTATTTAATATGATAAAACATGTGTCTAGAAATTTTCAACTTCTGATAATATTAAATGATTGTATTCATTAACTTATTAATATGTAAGAACTACGAATCTTATCAAGATTTTTAAAACATGTGTCCATAAAAACTAAGACATATTATTGAATCTTTGATAAAACAAACACTTTTAGTTCTAATACCTATTTATAAAAATGAAGTCTTATTTGAGTTATACTATGTATTATATTTTTGTTTTAATTTCCAATGTTTCCATGAAATAACATTCATCTTTTGCTTGAAGTTGTTTACATCAGCTTTTCCATTTCACTTTTTAAAAACTTGTCATACTTCTGTGTTTGATAACACTATAGTATCAGCAAATTTAGAAAAAAATGAGTCTATTGAAATATTATAAAAAGACAAATACTTTACATAAATGTGATGAAATGCACCATATTCCAACCTTATAAAACCCAATAATTTCACCTTTACTAAAATCAATTTTAATAAGTCAAATAATTGTCATAGAAGGAAGTAATAAAATTTGTTTTATTATACCCATTCTGCACAATTTACCACCATCTGATATATATATATATATTGTAACGTTTTCCACGTCTTGCTAGGTCTCTGTTACGAATAAAATGCATGAGTTGAGCAAGTTATTAAAAAGAAAAAATGTTTCATTTTTTTTTATTTCAAAAAAACATAACTATATTTCCTGATCAACTCTACCTAGAAATTATTAGGAGTACAATTTCAAGCTTAATCAGTTTTTTATTTATTGTCAAACATATAGTAACTCATAAAGTAGTAAGTAATTATACGATCAGGATTAAAATTCCCGTTAAGTAGTAGAAGATATCCCCCTTTGACTTAATTAAAAAAATAAATCTACTTGACAAAAGTAATGGATATACACTAATTTGAATCTAAATAATCAAATCTAAAACTTAAATATAATATTATTAATTTTATACACGTACAATAAAAAATATATTAGTAATAAAGATTTATTATAGGCTGTCAAACATCTAATATTTATGATAACAAAAAAATATAATATTGGAAATAATTATGTATAACTAATTTAATAATTTGATTCAAATATTTCTTCTTGAAGTAGTAGCTAGTCTGTGTCTCCTTTATTTTTTGTGGCAATAGTTTCATTCAACACTTATTTCATAGATCTTTAGATAAAAAATTATGAGATAAACATTTCATTTAAATTTCAGTTCAAAAAGCATTATATAAAAGTTATGGTCATTACCTTACTAATAAGTTTGAAATTTACACAGGTGATTGATCATACAACATCCAATTCTTTCAATGTGTAGTACACAGTAGTTTTTATTGTTTTATTCCTTCCAAGTCTCCGATCGGTATTTAGGTAGACTGTGCCAGCCGATGATTTAGGTGACTTTTCCTGAGAGAAAGTGTTGTCAAATGATAGATTTCTACTAACTCATGGAGAGTCATTTTTGTTCTATCTAAGTGGACACATTTTATTATTTTTTTATTAAAAAAAATATGAGGCACCTCAAATTGCTCAACACTCTCTGGAAAAAAGGACCAAGACCCTTTGCCAACCTGTCGGCTCCTTTTATATTCCCAGATCCTTTTTAGAAATTATGTGCATATTTCTTTTACTTTTTGTTTTATTTTATAAACTTCTTCATTATTTCTCTTTTTTTTACTACAAAGTCTCTTTTCTCTTTATGAATTCCTGCCATCTTTAATTATGATTAGAAAGTTGTTTCCGAAAATAATCTTTTACATTTGAAATTTCCTTTCACTATTTGAATCAATTATCCAGTATGCACTTTCCAATATCGAATTTATTTTAATTAAATTACAAAAAATATATATTACAAAAGAAATTAATGATTGGCTTCTCTCTTTTTTTTAAATGATATACAATATCAAATAGCAATTTGTTCCATATATACATAAACAGTACAATATATATATATATATATATATATATATATATATATATATATATATATATATATATATATATATATGTGTGTGTGTGTGTGTGTGTGTGTGTGTGAAGAGTCATTCTTTGATTCAACACAATCATTATTAATTAAAACATCAATTCTTCATTGAAATCTTAATTTTGCCAGTAATGACTGTTATTTGAAAGAAACATTAGAAATTAAAACAAAAATAAAATTAATAGTAAAACCCAAATAATTTTTTCCATTATGTAATGTCTTCAAACTAACTAGAAATTGTTTCATAAACCCTCAGAGTTAATGTTTAGATCTAGTTTCTTATTCCTGTCCTTCACTGATGATAGCAAATCAGCTTGAAATCATGATCTGAAGGTGGAACTAATGATAGAGATAGTGAATGCTTACTCTGACATTTATATAAACAAACATATGCTTTGACGGTGTTTTTGGTAAAATGCCATCTATTGATCATAAATACAAGCGTTAGCAAGTTTAACTTGTTTTTTTGTTTATATATATATATATATATAATGAGAGAGTTAGTGTGTGATGGTGAGGAAGTAATGTACATCTTTTAAGTGTGAGAATTTTCAGAAAATGCCTGATATATAAAAACATCAATAGGTAGGATTGTATTGAGGCTAAAATTGATTATTTTAAATTGCTTTTTTTTATTTAGTTAAACTTTTAGTTATGATTTATATACAGTATTGACTAGATTCCAAACAAAGATACCTTGCTCCTAATATTTTGAATTTTATAAGTCCTATCAGAGATATAAGGGCAACAGTTCTGAATAGTATTGGTGTACATATTAATATCAGCCACGTGGTACAAGATAGGATAAAAACAAATGTCAAATAATTCATAAACAAATAATATTATTTAAAAATTTGTATTAAAAAAAATCTCAAATTGTTTTCTCAACCATTTTTATTTATTGTTCCAGATTCTACACCAAAACTGACATTGAGATTATCTACTGTAGGTAAGTTTTTATTATTATTAAGTTACTTTCATTTTAATCAACAATAAAAAAATAATCATTATATTTTTTTATTAATTATATAAAATATTTTATGCAATCAAAACTTTTATTAGTTTAATAACAACAGACATAATGTAGGGGGATATGGATATATAGTTTGATAGTTATATTTGACTTTATATTTTGAACCACAACATGGTGCTAATAAAATCACATTGGGGGCTAATAGGATTCTATGGGAGATTCCTGACCCTAAACAAAAAAAGCCAGAATGCATCACATCATGTAATCCATTGATAAATTGAAATTTATCTTTATTGTGAAAAATGATTTCCCATAATAGTACTTAATACTGAATTAAAAATTAATTTATAAAAAAGATGTATAATTTGAAGCAATATCTTATTAATTGTAATTGACATATTTGTTTTAATCTTTTATTATTATTTTTTTTAATTTTTAAATTTTTAATTTTTTTTTTTTTTGTCATCTGCCCATGTATCAACATTTATGTAAACAATATTAAAAAACAAAATAATTATTTGTCAGTTATAAATTTTTGTTATTTTTATTAAAGTAAATAAAAAAATTAAAAGAACGTTATAATAATCGCTTTTGTTTCCTTTTTCTTATACCAGCGATAAACTATATGTGCATCCTGAAGAAAGGCTCAAAAGAGATCCTTTGCATCTCTGTTTAAAAGCATCAGTTAAACCGTAATCTTTGAATGTAGAAGCCCAACTATATCGGTACCAAACCAAAAGATTTCTTTTTTTTTTTTTTGTAAAAAAATAAAATAAAATAAATTGTAATATTGTAAAGAAAGAATGTCAAAGGTTATTTTTAGATTAATTTGTAAGAAAATAGTATTTAATGTAAAACGTGAAAATGTTTCATTTACATATTTTATTTTCTGTTTAATTTTATTTAAAAAATAAGCTAAATATTAATGCCCATAAAGTAGGTTGAATAGTAAATTTAACATACCATAATAGGGTTGTCAATAGCTCCATAAAAAATGTTTCAAATTTTCAACTAAATGTAAAACCAAATATAGATAATTAACTATATCAGTATCATGTTGAGGTTATATGATATATATATATTAGTATTTTAACTAATTCTGTTTTAACAATGATGGTAATTTTTTTACAATATTAATTTAAACAAGTATCCATCATATTTATAAGGTACTTCTATATTATTTTCTAGGTCATAACAGGATTTGAACTCAGATTTTCAAACTCCCCTTAGCTATACAATCTATTTCCTACAATCATTACATATGACAACACACACATGAAAAAGACAAACCAACTTCAATATATGCATGCATTTCATTTTGAACCAGCACTCACCTGTTTGTCTGGGTCACCATCTCTCTCTCTGTCACACCTACACCTATATATATATATATATATATATATATATATATATATATATATATATATATATATATATATATATAAGTACTCATTTTATACTAAGATAGCAAATCTTCAAACTTTAATGGGCAGTTTTCAATCTACTCCATCATCCAACTTTTCAGCCTTCCATATCATTCAAAATCTAATGATGAAACACTCAAATCCTTGATGATGTCAACATTACTGCCATGCCCATGTTGAACTTATATTATTATGACTTCTCATGTATAACACTTTGTTCATTTAAATACACAGAAGAGGGATGTGCAGGATACAGGCATGACCTGTAATATTTAAA
Source organism: Epiperipatus broadwayi (assembly GCA_028023455.1). Classification (NCBI taxonomy): domain Eukaryota; kingdom Metazoa; phylum Onychophora; class Udeonychophora; order Euonychophora; family Peripatidae; genus Epiperipatus; species Epiperipatus broadwayi. The sequence goes on along the minus strand of JAQFVV010002918.1, from coordinate 909 downwards.
TACATGTATATGTATATTTGTTCATGTGTTTGTTAACACATGTATTAGTTGTATGAGATAGATTGAATAGCTGAATGGAGCCTAAAATTATAAGTTTAAATCCCCTCATAAATACATTAAAACTCTGGAGATATAAAATATAGCACATGTGTGTGAGAGAGAGTGTGTGTTTATGCATGTTTGTAATCCACAAACTTATATACTAAGGACTTATAAAATGAAGCAGTGGGTCAAATGTCTCTTAAAGATAAGAATAACCCAGTACTCTAATTATGTTTAAAATAAAGACTTTTAAAAAGCAACAATTCTTCAAAGCACATATATAAAATATTTAAGTAATATAAATAGTAATTCATCATTATAGCCACACTTATCAAGATATAGGGACACCACCCATGCTCTTATAAAAATATTTATTACAACTAATATCATAAAAAAATTATAACTAAAACTAGTAATATCAATTTAAACATATTCAATTAGATAATATCTAAACTTTCAAAGCATGCTACACTGGACAACTATCATATTCATAAAAAAGTATTCATTACCAATTAAACATCATCATAACATAAAATTAAAATTTGACTAACAAATATTAGCTGTTTTACAATATATACCAAAATATGACATCAGTATACTTTTATAAAAATAATGAATTATGATTATTAGAATTTTATCACATTTTGACTACCCCCTCCTCCAAATAGATGTGTTTAATTTTAAATGTTTATTTGTTTTTTTATTCTATCTTTATTTATATGAAATTATTTATGAAATAAAAAAAAATGCAGAAATATGGAAGTTGTCTAATCTATAATGTTTAATAATTATAAATTGATTTTAGTTACTATGTTTTTATTCATGTAATTTTTTTTTTCCATTGGCAATTGCTTAAAACCCTTTGTG